>JAHHZJ010003595.1:0-100262 GCA_021437245.1 Aegilops speltoides
AGACTAGCCATTGGTATTAGCGTGACTTGTGCACATTGGGGTCATACTCCATAGCATAATACCATACATAGTGGTGCATATCTAGAGATCCCTTGTGTTAAAAGTTGTCATCCATACACAATTGCTATCTTGGTTATGAAGTTTGCATAAAAAAAGCTCAAAGAAAAACCACTCAAGCTTTTAAGCAAAAGAAAGATAAGCAAAAAGCTTATAAGCAAGAACCATAGCATCATACTACATTAAGATTGTCATATAAGATCATCTTGGATCATTGCAAAATACATATAGCATACTTGGGATAGAGACCGTTGCATTTTGCCTAGTAGGTTGTGCACAAGCTCCGTATCCCCATTTGCAATCGTGCTAGCGTCTCTCTAGTATTGTGCAACAAAGAGCATTTTAATGGATTCCACATTTGGCTCACTTTTGGTTTGCACAATCCCATTTATCTATTTGTGTGTGTTTCATGTACCCTACTTGCTTGGTCTACTTGTTACATTTAATTTGGAATCTTCTTCAACATTTTTGAGTCAAGCTAACAATTGCAATCAATTTTGTGCCACCATCCTAAAAGCTCCACCAAAAGCTTTTACTTGTGTAGGTGTGAGAATCGACAAGGATCGGTACCAATAGTGCTATTTCATTGTCCGCATTTGAGTGAACATTCATCTTCAACCGGTCAAAGGTACATTGGTATTAGTTCTTCTCCTTTACCACTCACAATTTGCTTGAAATGATGGATAGGCCAAGTTCTTCTACAAACCCACTCTTCATCGAGCAAAGGCGGCGACATGTCATCATCGTCACCAAGCCACCTCTTGGGCAGCGAGCTCTCCATCAAGAGCAACAAGCAATGGGCCATGACAACCTCTCCACCGACTTGCGACTCTCGGAAAGCGTTCAAGAATTCCGACAACAAACTCGGGCGCCGAAAGAATGATGCAAGAATGGGCGAGATCCGCGCCTTGTTGGTGAACCGGGTACTTCTACATCTTCACCTCAAGGCGGGACCCTCAAGTCACCCTCGGACTCCTTCTCCGACACAAGTAACCGTCATGAACATTCTTCGGAGCAGCGTCAAGCCGTCATGCATCTCAACCGCTACCGACAAAAATCTCCAAAACAAGTTGATGAAAAGTTCCTCGTCCTCAATCGAGCCAAATGGCGTTTGCTCAAGCTCAAAACGACAACGTCTTGACCAACAAGAACAAACGGCGCCCACAAAAAGCAACAAGGCGGGCTCAGCGTCTTCAACAACAACAACGGAAGCACAAGCTCTTGAGCGGGCAGCGCCCTTCAAGCATCAACTCGAGCTCTGCCCTTTGGGCGAATCAAAGGAAACGGAAGAAATACAAGAAGGAACTACCATCCGGCGCAACGTCAAGCTCCTCAAGCTCATCCTCCACCTCAAATGACAAAACAAGTTGATCATGGACTTCCTCCTGCCAAACAACATGAGGATGATTACCCTCCACGTCAAACGTCATCATCACCATCGACCTCAAAACAATGAAGAACATCGCTATAAAGCTCAAGTTCACAATGCCCAAGTTCAATGGAACCAATGATCCGAAAGTACCTCTCATGGGCATTGAAGGTACAAAATCTTTCGTTTGCACAACTAGGGAAGAAGAAGACCTATGGCATCACTTGAGTTCCAAGACTATGTGCTCATATGGTGGGAACAAGTCCTTGGCCCGACAAGCAAGGGTGAACCTCCAATCACCACTTGGGCTCAAATGAAGGATGTCATGAGAGCACGTTTTGTGCCCACCTACTACAATGATCTCTTCAGAAGCTACAACTCCTCAAGCAAGGAACAAAGAGTGTTGAAGAATACTACAAAGTGGAATTGCCATGATTGAGCCAATGTCAAGGAAGATGATGAGCAAACAATGGCACGATTCTTGAATGGACTCAATCATCCCATCAAGAGCGACTTCCAACCCTCCAACCTCATTGAGCTCGTGCATCAAGCTACAAAGCGGAGCGTCAAGTGCAAGATGACTTCAAATCATGATACTCCTCCAAGATCTCAGCTTCTCCAACAACCAAGCTTACAACTACTCCAACCGACATCAATCAAGCCTTCTCCAAGCAGCGACGACAAGTCAAGTTACAAAACTTCCACAAGTTCAAGTCGTCTTCCTCCTACTACAAGCAACTTCAAGCGCGTGCTTCATCATCTACTCAACCGATGAGAGTCAAGACAAGCTCCTTCAAGTGTTTCACTTGCGGCGGCGAGCCACAAGTCCTATGAATGCACCAACAAGCGCACCATGATCCTCAGACGATGGCACCTCTGACTCAATGTGAAGATGAAATGGAAGCTATTGAGCAAGTGGCATGGCATGCAGCGTGAGCGAGGATGAAGATGATCAAGTCTTTTGTGATGAAGATCTGAGCCCGCTCGTTGTCTCCAAGGTCTTGACACTTCAACATCAGAAGACCAGCGATGCCATATCTTCCACACAAAGGCGGCATCAATGGGAGATCCGTCAAGGTCATCATCGATGGAGTAGTTGCCACAACAGCAGCGAAGAACTATGCTCCAGCTCAATTGGTCAGAAGAAGCATCGCAACCATACAAGGTTCAATGGCTAAGTGACTCCGACACTATCTGAGTTGAGCATCTGGTCCAAGTATCCTTCAAAATAGGTGCATATGAACACTTTGGGTGTGATGTGGTCCCAATGACCGTTTGCCACCTCCTCCTTGGTGACCATGGCAATTCGACCGTGGTGTACTACAATGGGCGTACAAACCACTATAACTTCAAGATGAAAGGCAAAGAATATGTCCTCGACCCATGTCTCCTAGTCAAGTGATAGCCGACAAACAAGCCACCAACCAAGAGAGAAGTGAGAAAGTGAGCCACCAAAAAGTGAGTGAGCCACAAGCCAAATTGGCGCCTCTTAGCCTAGAGAAAACCTCATACTATTGCCACAAACATGAGATGAGAGAAGTGTGTGAGAACCCATCCAGTGTGATGCACTTTGTCCTAGTGTGCAGGATGGAGAACCAAAACTAACACCACTCATGAGCTACCTTTGGTGTTTCAATCTCTTTGCGAGAATTTCAAGATGTTTTCCCGATGAGCTACCTCGGGTCTACCTCCTCTTGAGGCATTGAGCATCGAATCGACCTCATCCGGCACCACTTCCAAACAAAGCTCCATACCGTGTCAATCGAAGAAACCAAGGAGATTCAGGCAAGTACAACAACTTCAAACCGGTCATGTGCGTGAAAGCTTAAGCCCTTGTGCGTTCCGTTATACTTGTGCCTAAACCGATGGAAGTTTCCGCTTGTGCTCGATTGTAGACCATAAATGCTATCACGTGCGCTATAGGCATCCCATTCCTCGCTTAGATGATATGCTTGATGAACTTAGTGGAGCCAACTTTTCTCAAAATTGATCTTAAAAGTGGCTATTATCAAATCCGCATTCATGAGGGTGATGAATGACTGCTTTCAAAACAAAATTTGGCTTATATGAATGGTTGGTTATGCCTATGGGTTTGTCGGAAGCTCCGGAACTTTTGTGCGTCTTATGCATCATGTACTTACATACATATTGGAATCTTTGTTGTGGTTTACTTGATGACATTCTTGTGTTTAGCAAAACCATGAAAGAGCATCTTGATCACGTTAAGCTTGTTTTGCAAACACTTGAAAGGAAAGTCTTTATGCAAACTTGAAAAAATGCACTTTTGGAGTTGACAAAGTGGTTTTCTTGGGTTCGTTGTCTCTTCAAGGGTGTCCATGTTGATGAAACTAAGATCAAAGCAATTAAAACTTGGCTAACCCACAATTTGCAACAAGTCACGAAGTTTCCTTGGTCTTGCGAGGTTTTATCGCGCTTTGTGAAAAACTTTAGCACTATTGCAGCCCTTTGCATGCTTTGAGTAAGAAGAATACTCCTTTTGTTTGGGGACCTTTGCAATCAAGCGCTTTTGATGAGCTCAAGTCTTTAACTCATGCTCAATTCTTGCTTTGCCCAATTTGACAAAACTTTTGAGGTCCATTGTGATGCAAGTGGTAGGAATTGGCGGAGTTTTGATGCAAGAAAAAGCGAGTCATTGCTTATTTTAGTGAAAAACTCTCCGGTGCTCAACAACTATCCGTGTATGACACAAATTGTATGCTTTAGTCGTGTGCTAATGTTTGGGAACATTATCTTAGACCTCATGAGTTTGTCATCCATACCGATCATGAAAGCGGCTTAAGTACAAAGGTCAAACTAAATTGAACAAGCGTCATGCCAAATGGGTGAATTTATTGAATCTTTCCATATGTGATCAAGTACATTAAGGGCAAGGAAAATGTAGTTCGATGCACTTTCACGCATATGCGCTTGTCACCCAACTTGAGTTGAATGTTATTGGCTTTGAGCACATAAAAGATTTATGCTAGTGATCCATCTTTTGCACCTCATTATGCTAAATGTTTGGCGCATACATCTTGGGAACAATATTACCTCAAGGATGGTTATCTTATGAGCTAACAAACTATGCATTCGAGTCTTCTCTTCGTTTGCTACTTTTGCAAGAGGCTCATGGAGGTGGACTCATGGGACATTTGGGCAGCGACAAGACCTTATCACGCTCTCCAGAACTACTTTTGGCCAAGATGTTTGAGGCGTCTCGCTTCACCACCGATGCTCTACATGCATAAAGCTAAGTCAACTCAATCTCATGGTCTTTACATCTTCCTATTCCTTATCAACCTTGGGAAGACATTAGCATGGACTTTGTACTTGGTTTGCCTAGAACTCAAAATGGAAAGGATTCCGTGTTTGTTGTTGTGGACCGATTTTCTAAGATGGCACATTTCATTCCTTGCAACAAGGTGAGCGATGCTTCACATATTGCAAATCTCTTTTGTAGAAATCTTGCGCCTTCATGGAGTACAAAGACAATCGTCTCCGACCATGACGTCAAGTTCTTGAGTTACTTTTGGAAGACTCTATCATGAAGCTCGGAATCAAGCTCTTGTTCTCAGCATACCATCCTCAAACGGCAATAAGCAGGTGACAGACAGGACTCTCCACTCTACTTGGCGTGTTGATCAAGAAGAACATCAAGTGAGGAAGCATGTCTACCCATCGCCGATCGCCTACAACCGTGCAAGACATTCGACTACAAGCAAGTCCCCCTTGAGGGTCGTCTCGGCTTCAACCCATTGTCCCCATTGGACATTCTACCTCTACAGGCGTACCAACCTCGGCGCAAAGTGCCGTGCAAGCTACATCAAGAAGATGCATGAAGATACAAGACACACCATCGGCGCCAAGTACAGCGACTAACGACCAAGCTCAACATCAACAAGCAACCCATGATCTTCACCAAAGCGATCTCGTGGCTACACGCCGCGAGCTTCCCCAGCGAGCGCAAGTCAAACTTCTACCTCGAGCGATGGACCCTTCAAGGTGCTTGCGCTACAACAACAACGCCTACAAGCTCGACATACCAGCGACAAGTACAGCGTGGCGACACCCAATCAAGACCTCTCGCCTTTCCATGGTGATGAAGATCTTGATCCAGTCGGATCCTTTGAAGGAGGGATGATGCGGGAGCATCCTTCCATCATCCCCATGGACTCTACATCAACACATCAACCACAAGGACCTATGACTCGAAACGTGCAGAGCTCTTGAAACGGTGACATCACTCCTCTCACAATTCCTTTGATTCACATGAGACATGGTTACTACCTCAAGCGAAACTATGCAGAGTGCCGGTCAACCTAGAAGCTACTGACTCAAGAGGACATCAAGGCGAGAGGAGGCTGCAGGAGTCAACCACAGTACTATCCGTGGCGGTACCCTGGCCCAGGCAGTGGCACTCGCTGAGATCCGCCCTCGTCCCTTGAACAGAGCAAACTCCGGGGAATCGAGCAGGCGCCAGGAGGCGGCTACCGCCCTCCCAAGCGGTACTACTGTTGAAGCACCTCAAGCGGTGCTACCGCCCTCCAGTACTACATTTGGCTGGTACTACCGCCCTCCCGGCAGTACCTCATACACTTTTTAATGTGCAGCGTTTGAGTAGAGCCCGCCTTTTCGTTCGCCCCAACTTACCCTTGGAACCTAGACTATAAATAGACCTCCCCTCATCCTTTCTAGGGTTAGCATTGGATTAGCTCATATTTGTGTGAGAGCCTTTGCTCATCCACGGTTACTTCTCCACGGTCGGGACCTCCGTCTGGGAAGAAGATCCATCAGTTCAAGACCCCTATCTGGGAAGATCCTCGTGGATTCAAGACCTCCTCGGAGAAGAATGGCTACCTTTGTATCTTTCCTTTGTTGATTTTGGACCATGTATCTTTCGTGCCGATGATCTAGACCTTGTGTGATTTATCTCTTGTCGGTTGAGTGTCTCTCGTTTTTCTCCGTGATTTCCTCTCGTTCTTCGCGTTCTTCGTGTTCCCTCCGTGGGATCCCTCAAGCGTGAAAGATCGGCCGTTAGGGTTCCACCTACATCGGTAGACGATCGGACGGAAGGCAGACGTCAGACCCGAGCGGATGATCCGGACCCGTCCGGACGATCGGCTTCCTGACGGCCAAAGCTGCAGAACCTCCTCCGGCCAGGACCATCCGGACCAGCCGGATCATCCAGGACCGTCGTCCGGATCATCCGACCAGCGCCCTGCGTCTTGGCGTGTTGAAATGAGCCCATGTACCCTTAACCCGGACTCTATAGGACCCCCTCTCCTCACTTTGAGACTTAGCATTGGATTAGCTCATATTTGTGTGTGAGAGCCTTTGCTCAACCACGGTACTTCTCGGAGATCGGGACCTCCGTCTGGGAAGATCCATCAGTTCAAGACCCCTACCTAGGGAAGATCCTCGTGGATGCAAGACCTCCTCAGGAGAAAACGGCTACCTTTGTATCTTTCCTTTGTTGATTTTGGACCATGTATCACTCGTTAGCCGATGATCTAGACCTTGTGTGATTGATCTCTTGTCGGTTGAGTGCCTCTCTTGTTCTTCCGTGATTTCCTCTCGTTCTTCGCGTTCTTCGTGTTCCCTCCGTGGATCCTCAAGCGTGAAAGATCGTGAATTGGGGTTCCACCTACATCATATGGTATCATGAGCCACGTTGATCCGTTTTGGAGCCCCTACCTCGTGATTTCTAGCTTGATTTTGTTGTTTTTTAGTCCTAAAACCCGACCCCACAAAATACCCCAAAATTTTTTGTGATTTGTTAGTTTTGATGATGTTTTGTTGTTTTGATCCGTGGATTGATTGTGTAACTTCGTGGATCTTGTGTTCCCACCTTCTCCCCTCGAAATCCACCTAAAATCCCGTCGTCAATTCCACCCCATTTAGAGTTCTTCCCGAGCCATTCCGTGCGTGGTTGACCTGCCGGATCATCCGGACCAAGTCCGGATCATCCGGGACTTCTTGAATCATCCGGCTCTGGCGGGATCATCAGGCTTCCTCTGCCATGCAGATTCTGCGGCCCATCCACCACCACCACCATCCACACATATACCTTCCCACCCTATCCACCACCATTTCCACTTGCCAAACCCGGACTCAACCTCCATACCCATTCGATTTTGAGTTGACAATTTGAGTGAGATTTCCGTGTCCTTTTGTGTTTGACTATCTAGGCGTGATGTGACATCAACAACAAGCTCATTTTGGTTGGCTACTCATCTTACTTCTGAGGTAACATCGGCGACATCTTTGTCATACCTTGCAATTGCATTGATAACCATCATTACCATCTTTTGCGTTGCTTACCACGAGACTAGCCTTTGTATGCGGCAGCGTGACTTGTGCACATTAGTTGCATACACCATATCATACATACAATCGGTGCATATCTCAAAATCAACTTGTGTGTCAAAAGTTGTCATCGCATACACAATTGCTATCTTAGTTTGTCAAGTTTGCATAAGAAAAGAGCTCAAAGAGAAGAGCCACTCAAGCTTTTAAGCAAAGAGGAAAGATAAGCAAAAGCTTATAAGCAACAAGCATAGCATCATACAACATTAAGATTGTCATATAAGATCATCTTGGATCATTGCGAAATACCATACATATAGTATACTTGGGATAGAATCGTTGCATTTTGCCTAGTAGGTTGTGCACAAGCTCCGTATCCGCCTATTATGCAATCGTGCTAAGCGTCTCTCTAGTATTGTGCAACAAGAGCATTTTAAATGGATTCCACATTTTGGCTCACTTTTGGTTTGCACAATCCCATTTATCTATTTGCGTGTGTGTTTTAGTGTACCACTACCTTGGTCTACTTGTTGCATATCTTGAATTTGCGAATCTTCTTCAACATTTTGAGTCAAGCTAACAATGCAATCAATTTTGTGCCACCATCTAACCAAGCTCCACCAAAAGCTTTTACTTGTGTAGGTGTGAGAATCGACAAGGATCGGTACCAATAGTGCTATTTCATTGTCCGCATTTGAGTGAACTTGATTCATCTTCAACCCGTCAAAGGTACATTGGTATTCATTCTTCTCCTTCTACCACTCACAATTTGCTTGAAATGATGGATAGGCCAAGTTCTTCTACAAATCCTCTCTTCATCGAGCAAAGCGACATGTCATCATCGTCACCAAGAGCCACCTCTTTGGCGCGCAATGAGCTCTCCATCAAGCGACAAGCTTTGAAGCGAGCATCGACAACCTCTCCACCGACTTGACTCTCCAGAAATGTACATGAGATTACTTGACAACAAACTCGGCGCACAAGAAAGAATGATGCAGAATGGGCCGAGATCAGCGCCTTGTTGGTGAACGGTACTTCTACCTCTTCACACTCAAGGCGGAGCCACTCAAGTCGCCACTCCGCGACTCCTTCCGACACAAGTACCGTCATCGAACATTCTTCGTCGAGCAGCGTCAAGGCCGTCATGCATCTACTTAACCGCTACGACAAGAATCTCCAAGAGCAAGAAGTTCCTGTCCTCAATCGAGCCAAATGGCGTTTGCTCAAGCTCAAAACGACAACGTCTTAAATCACCAACAAGAACAAACGGCGCCTACACCAAGAACAACAAGGCGCGAAGCTCAGCGTCTTCAACAACAACAACGAGAAGAACAAGCTCTTGGTAGACAGCCCCTTCAAGCATCAACTCGAGCTCTGCAGCCAAATCCGAAAAGCGCAATCAAGAGAAGCCCTTAGAAGAAATACAAGAGGATCTACCATCCCGCGTGTAGCGTCAAGCCCACAAGCTCCTCCACAAGCTAATCAAGCTCAACCTCAACCTCAAGGTCGACAAGAGCAAGTTGATCATGGACTTCCTCCTCACCAGAGCAACATGAGGATGATTACCATCCACGTCAGAATGTCATCATCAACATCGACCTCAAAACAATGAAGAACATCGCTATGGCAAGCTCAAGTTCACAATGCCCAAGTTCAATGGAACCAATGATCCGAAGAGTACCTCTCATGGGCATTGAAGGTCGACAAAATCTTTAGTTTGCATAACTAAGGAAGAAGAAGATCGCTATGGCATCACTTGAGTTCGAGGACTATGTGCTCATATGGTGGGAACAAGTCCTTGGCCGACAAGCAAGAGGTGAACCTCAATCACCACTTGGGCTCAAATGAAGGATGTCATGCGAGACACGTTTGTGCCCACCTACTACAAGTGATCTCTTCAGAAGCTACAACTCCTCAAGCAAGGAACAAAAGAGTGTTGAAGAATACTACAAAGAGATGGAGATTGCCATGATTGAGCCAATGTCAAGGAAGATGCGACGAAACAATGGCGATTCTTGAATGGACTCAACCATCCCATCAAGAAGATTGCGACTTCAACCACTCCAACCTCATTGAGCTCGTGCATCAAGCTACAAAGGCGGGCGACAAGTGCAAGATGACTTCAAGTACACCAAGTACTCATCAAGACATCGACCTCTCCAACAACCAAGCTTCACAACTTCTCCAACCGACATCAACCAAGCCTTTCCAAGCGACGACAAGTCAAGTTACAAAACTTGACAAGTTCAAGTCGTCCTCCTCCTACTCTGGCAACTCCAAGCGGCGTGCTTCATCATCTACTCAACGATGAGACCGTCAAAACAAGCTCCTTCAAGTGTTTTACTTGCGGCGCGAGGCCACAAGTCATATGAATGCACCAACGGCGATGGCACCTCGACTCAATGAGTGAAGATGAAATGGGCGCTATTGAGCAAGTGGCCATGCTGCCGGCGCATCAACGAGGATGAAGATGATCAAGTCTTTTGTGATGAAGATACAAGCCCGCTCTTGGTGTCTCCAAAGTCTTGACACTTCAACATCAGCAAGAACAACCAGCGATGCCACATCTTCCACACAAAGGCCGGCATCAATGGGAGATCCGTCAAGGTCATCATCGATGGAGGTAGTTGCCACAACAGCAGCGAAGAACTATGCTCCAAGCTCAATTGGTCAGAAGAAGCATCGCAACCATACAAGGTTCAATGGCTAAGTGACTCCCTTTTCTGAGTTGAGCATCACGGTCCAAGTATCCTTCAAAATCGGTGCATGAAGACACTTTGGAGTGTGATGTGGTCCCAATGACCGTTGCCACCTCCTCCTTGGTCGGCCATGGCAATTCGACCAGTGGTGTCTACCACAATGGTACAAACCACTATAGCTTCAAGATGAAGGGCAAAGAATATGTCCTCGGCCCATGTCTCCTAGTCAAGTGATAGCCGACAAACAAGCCACCAACCAAAGAGAAGAGTGAGAAAGTGAGCCACCAAAAAGTGAGTGATAGCCACAAGCCAAATTTGGCGCCTCTTAGCCTAGGAAAAAACCTCATACTAAGCCACCAAATATGAGATGAGAGAAGTGTGTGAGAACCCATCGAGTGTGATGCACTTTGTCCTTGTGTGCAAGGATGGAGAACCAAAAACTAACACCACTCATGAGCTACCTTTGGTGTTTCAATCTCTTTGCGAATTCCAAGATGTTTTCCCGATGAGCTACCTCGGGGTCTACCTCCTCTTGAGGCATTGAGCATCGAATCGACCTCATCCAGGCGCCACTTCAAACAAAGCTCCCTACGTGTCAATCCGAAGAAACCAAGGAGATTCAGCGGCAAGTACAACAACTCATCGACAGCGGTCATGTGCGTGACTTAAGCCCTTGTGCGTGCCGTTATTCTTGTGCCTAAGCCGATGGAAGTTTCCTTGTGCTCGATTGTAGACCCATAAATGCTATCACCGTCTTATAGGCATCCCACCGCTTAGATGATATGCTTGATGAACTTAGTGGAGCCAACTTTTCTCAAAATTGATCTTAAAAGTGGCTATTATCAAATCGCATTCATGAGGGTGATGAATGGAAAACTGCTTTCAAAACAAAATTTGGCTTATATGAATGGTTGGGTTATGCCTATGGGTTTATCGGAGCTCCGAACTTTGTCGCCTCATGCATCATGTACTTCGTCCATACATTGGAATCTTTGTTGTGGTTTACTTGATGATATTCTTGTGTTTAGCAAAACCATGAAAAACATCTTGATCATGTTAAGCTTGTTTTAAAGCGCTTGAAAGAAAATCTTTATGCGAAAAATGCACTTTTGGCGTTGACAAAGTGGTTTTCTTGGGTTTCGTTGTCTCTTCTAAGGGTGTCCATGTTGATGAAACTAAGATCAAAGCAATTAAAACGTGGCTAACCCACCAATTTGCAACAAGTCTGAAGTTTCCTTGGTCTTGCAGGTTTTATCGCTTTGTGAAAAACTTTAGCACTATTGCAGCTCCTTTGCATTTTTAAGTGAAGAATACTCCTTTTGTTTGGGGACCTTTGCAATCAAGCGCTTTTGATGAGCTCAAGTCTTTGCTTACTCGTGCTCGATTCTTGCTTTGCCCAATTTTGACAAAACTTTTGAGGTCCATTGTGATGAAGTGAATGCAAGATAATGAGTTTAATGCAAGAAAAATGAGTCATTGCTTACTTTAGTGGAAAACTATCAGGTGCTCAACTTAACTACCGTGTATGACAAGAATTATATGCTTTAGTCGTGTGCTACATGTTTGGGAACATTATCTTAGACCTCATGAGTTTGTCATCCATACCGATCATGAAACACTTAAGTACATGAAAGGTCAACTAAATTGAACAAGCGTCATGCCAAATGGAGTGAATTTATTGAATCTTTTCCATATGTGATCAAGTACATTAAGGGCAGGAAAATGTAGTTGCCGTGCACTCACGCGCACCTTGTCACCCAACTTGAGTTGAATGTTATTGGCTTTGAGCACATCAAAGATTTTTATGCTAGTGATCCATCATTTGCACCTCATTATGCTAAGTGTTTGGCGCATACATCTTGGGAACAATATTACCTCAAGGATGGTTATCTTATGAGAGCTAACAAACTATGCATACCGAGTCTTCTCTTCGTTTGCTACTTTTGCAAGAGGCTCATGGAGGTGGACTCATGGGACATTTTAGATGGCGACAAGACCCCATACGCTCTCCAGAACTACTTTTGGCCCAAGATGTTTGAGGCGTTTCACCACCGATGCTCAACATGCATAAGCTAACTCAAAAGCTCAATCTCATGGTCTTTACATGCCTCTTCCTATTCATATCAACCTTGGAAGACATTAGCATGGACGTTGTACTTGGTTTGCCTAGAACTCAAAATGGAAAGGACTTATTTGTTGTTGTGGACAGATTTTCCAAAATGGCACATTTCATTCCTTGCAACAAAGTCGACGATGCTTCACATATTGCAAATCTATTTTGTAAAATCTTGCGCCTCCATGGAGTACCAAAGTCAATCGTCTCCGACATGACGTCAAGTTCTTGAGTTACTTTTGGAAAACTCTTTGCGTAGCTGGAATCAAGCTCTTGTTCTCCTCGCATACCATCCTCAAACCGGCAGCCAACGGAGGTGACAAACAGACTCTCCACTCTACTTGGCGTGTTGATCAAGAAGAACATCAAAGTGGGGCGTGTCTACCATCGCCGAAATGCGCCTACGCGCCAAGACATTGACGACCGGCAAGTCCCCTTGAGGTCATCCTTCAACCCATTATCCCCATTGGACATCCTACCTCTACCTCTACAAGGCGCCCAACCTTGGCGCAAGTGCCGTGCAAGCTACATCAAGAAGATGCATGAAGATACAAGAAACACCATCGGCGCCAAGTACAGCGACTAGCGACCAAGCTCAACATCAACAAGCAACCCATGATCTTCAACATAGCGATCTGTGTGGCTACGCACCATGAGAACGCTTCCCCAGCGAGCGCAAGTCAAAACTTCGCCTCGAGCCGATGGACCATTCAAGGTGTTAGCGCGTTACACAACAATGCCTACAAACTCGACCTACCGGCAAGCGTGGCGACACCTTCAACGTCAAAGACCTCTCGCCTTTCCATGGTGATGAAGAACTAGATCGGTGGGATCCTTTGAAGGAGGGATATGATGCGGAGCATCCTTCCATCATCTGGACTCTACATCAACACCTACAACACCACAAGGACCGATGACGAGCACGTGCAAGAGCTCTTGAAACGGTGACATCAATCCTCTCACAACTCTCCTTGATTCACAGACATGGTTACTACCTCAAGCGGAAACTCTATGCATACTTAGGCACCAAGGAGTCGACCATGAAGAGGCTAGGAAGCAGGAGAATCGAGCGGAAGACATCACTGCGAGCGGAGAAAGCAACAGGACCGGGAGGGCGAGACGTCCACGGAGAGAGGGCAAGACCGATCCGGACCGGACCGGTCATTCTGACCCGGCAAAGCGAAGAACCTCCCTCGAAGCGGATCATCGGACCCGGCAGGATCATCGGACCCCGGACGTCCGGACCCCGGCCGGACATCGGCCCTCGCCGTCACCGGCAAACAGCGGACCATCGGGTCCGCCGGACCATCGGACCAGCCGGATCATCCGGACCGTCGTCCGGATCATCAAACCAGCGCCTAACGTCGCGGCGTGTTAGGCTGAGCCCATGTATCGCCCAGACTCTATATAGGACCCCTCTCCTCACTTTGAGACTTAGCATTGGATTAGCTCATATTTGTGTGAGAGCCTTTGCTCATCCACGGTACTTCTCCGGAGATCGGGACCTCCGTCTAGGAAGATCCATCCAGTTCAAGACCCCTACCTAGGAAGATCCCTGGTTGCAAGACCTCCTCGGAGAAAACGGCTACCTTTGTATCTTTCCTTTGTTGATTTTGGACCATGTATCACTCATGCTTGATGATCTAGACCTTGTGTGATTGATCTCTTGTCGGTTGAGTGTCTCTCTTGTTCTTCCGTGATTTCCTCTCGTTCTTCCTGCGTTCTTCGTGTTCCCTCCGTGGATCCTCAAAACGTGACAGATCGGCAATTAGGGTTCCACCCAACATCAAGCGGAAGAAAGGAGGAAGAAAGCGAGCAGGGCTAGGTTGCCGGATCATCGGACCCCGGCCAGACGATCCGGACGAGCGGATGATCGGGCGACCTCCGGACGATCCGCTAAGCGCCCGAAGACAAGAACACCTTCAGCCAAGCGGATCATCGGGCTGATGGGATCATGGGACAGGATCATCCAGGGCCACCATCCGGATCATCCGGCCCGCTCGTCGTGACTTGGGCGGGCCGTGTGGCTCGCCCCTCACTTACCCTTCACCTTGGGCTATAAATAGACCTCCTCCACCTCCTTTCTAGGGTTAGCAAAGTGATAGCTCATTCTTATGTGAGCTTTGCTCCTACCTATCTCTACTCTTGAGAGAGTGATGAGACATCAATACCATTGTTACACCCACAGCCTGCTGCTATACATCTTGGACCAATTACTAGAGCTCGCGCATCAGCTAAATTACAGGTACTTTGGTTTCTTGGTAATGATTCTAATGTTCATGAGAATATAATCTGCCTAAATTGGATACATTTGTTTTGCTTACAAATGAAGGGCCTAGCTTGGAGAAGGATGAACATTGGAGCAAGAACACATGGAGTTGATGGCATGCGCAAGGGGATCAAACGGAGTTACAAGTGATGATTTGAGGACTTTGAAGCCACCATAAGGGTGCATGAAGCCTTGGACAGAAATATACAAGATGCCACTTCATAATATTAGTCCATAGGCTATTCTAGGTCTTCGTCACCTTATTATTAGGCGGAGCCCATGTAATTTCGAAATACATTAGTATAGGCTATTTTAGAGTCCGTATGTGGGGAAACAAGAGATAGGGTTAGTTTGGACCCCTCACCAGGGCCATTCACCCCTCTTCCTCCATATACAGCCCTTAGGGCAGTTTAGACTTGGTTTTGTTTAGATCAAAAGTTACGCCATACTGCAACCCGCGTGCCGTTTGTGTTCAGCGACGGACAAAGCGTCCAGAACCCACCTTGATCAATAAAGCTTTCATCTTATATTACGCAATATCAGTTGCAATCTCAGTTTCTTGCTTGTTCTTCGTTTGCTCGCGGAAGCAGACCCTCGTGGTCGGAGTTGATCGTGCTCCGGCGTGGTCGATAACCTCTCGGAGTTGGTTTAGCGATTGCTAAAGCGCGGCGTCCTCGCCGCGTTAAGTAGTCGGATCGTCAAAGTCGACTTCCTAAGCGAAATCCACCATCTCATCGAAGGCGGACACCTTTGCCTCTATCAAGTGGTATCAGATTTCGGGTTGCTCGGTGAGATTTTACGATTTTCGTAGTTTAGATCGGTCATCTTCATACCTATAGTCCACGAAAAACCAAAAAAAATTAGGGTTAGTTCATCCTATCCGAACCGATCGAGCCTTTGCATAATCTTTTCTGTATTTGCATTATTGAATTTCGGTTGCATCGTAGTGTCTAGTTCTTTGGTCTTAGAGTCTAGTCTTTTAGAGTTTGAGTTACGGTCATAAGTTGTCACGCCCGCGCCTGCGCTTCGAATCCGTATCCATATACCACCAGCTTATCCGCCACGCGAATCCGTATCCATACCACCACCGCTGCCATATATCATCACCAATCCGAGTCCCTTGCATATTAGGTTTGTTTTGGGATCCATCTAGTTTTCGATTCGTGTTTCCTTATGCGTGTAGGTTTGGTTCAATCTTGCCGTCCGTAGAAGAGGTTGGTTTCCATACGGGATAAAAATTTTGGCTATCCTATTTTAGGTGTTTCTAAGCATATTGAGCGATCGCCGTTATAGAAAGTTTTTTTGACCCGTTTCGATTTTGGGTCAGGCGTCAAAAAAAAATTTGGTCGAAAAATTTCGTGCCCATCTGTCGATTTGACACAGGAAGAGTTTTGAGACTTTCGCCATTATAGTGATTTTTCGCAAAAAAAAAAAAAAAAAGCGGCGCATAAAAGCGCAAAAAAAAAAAAAAAAAAAAATCTGAGTGTGCTTTTCCTTTGTTTACGTGCAGTTCGTGATTTTGTTAGTGTTCTAGGCTCGCGTCTCTAGCGGTCTAGCCTAGGACCCGGCCACGATCTGGTCGTTGGCGTTTATTCAACTGCATCTCGATTTGATTATTCTTGACCCTTTTGCTACCATATTATAAGCCTTCGGCTCCACATACATCTCGTCGTGCGTTTGATTCTCCACAATGTCGCTATAGCCAAGCTTTGAGTTTGACTACAGCGGTTGCGATCACCACTATTTTTTGAGTAGGCGGTAAAATTTGAATTTGCTTCACGGTTGTGTTATCCACCACCACCACCACCACTTCCTAGTAGTCAGTAGGATCATATTCTTGTGTGTTTCTATGCTGCTAACCATGGCGAGGAACACAGTAGATGAGGCGATTGGGAGAACGACAAACAACTGCTACATGATAAGTTTACAAATGATGATTGGACGGTGCAAGATGTGGTAAACAGATTTGGCCATGGAAAGATAGATGGCATTGAGAAGGCGTTTGAAACAAAGCTTGATAGCAAGTTTGATGAATTGCTCGCGGCGTTTTCCACAACCACCCGGCTGCACCTGCACCTTTTCTTGCGACAACAACTTCGCCCCTTCGAATCGGTATGGGCCAGGCTCGTGTTCCTCTTGAGCAGGACAAAATTGCAGTGCAGCTGCTACTGTTGGTGCTTCTTTGGCTCCACTCTTGTTCTTTGCTGGTATGCAGGAGGATGATTATGTGGGAGATTCGAGGAGGAGGTTGATCAACATCGAACTACGTGCGACCACCACACCACAACCACGGTCGTCCACATGCAAATCTGGCAATGCTAGGGCTCCCCCTCGGTGCGAGATCATGACCATCTCCTAAGCTGAAATTGAATATTCCACCATTTGAGGGTAGATATGTTCACGATATATATCTTACTTGGAGTTAGAAACGAACGATTTACATGTTTACAATATCACGAGGAGAGGCGTGTTCCTGCTGCTGTTTGTGCTTTCACTAGCTTTTGTTGGTGAACCGGCGTACTTCTACATCTTCACACTCAAGGCGGAGCCACTCAAGTCACCACTCAAGCGACTCCTTCTCCGACACAAGTACACCGTCATCGAACATTCTTAACGGAGCAGCGTCAAGACGTCATGCATCTACAACCGCTACCGACAAAAATCTCCAAAAACAAGTTGATGAAAGTTCCTCGTCCTCAATCGAGCCAAATGGCGTTTGCTCAAGCTCAAAACGACAACGTCTTAGCCACAACAAGAACAAACGGCGCCTCACACAAGAGCAACAAGGCGGCTCAGCGTCTTCAACAACAACAACGAGAAGCACAAGCTCTTGAGCGGGCAGCGCCCTTCAAGCATCAACTCGAGCTCTACGCCAACATAATGAAAGCGCAATCAGAAGGAAACTTGAGAAGAAATACAAGAGAACTACCATCCGCGTCTTAACGTCAAGCTCCTCAAGCTCATCCTCACCTCAAAGTCGACAAAAGCAAGTTGATCATGGACTTCCTCCTCGCCAAGAGCAACATGAGATGATTACCCTCCACGTCAAACGTCATCATCACCATCGACCTCAAAACAATGAAGAACATCGCTATAAGCTCAAGTTCACAATGCCCAAGTTCAATGGAACCAATGATCCGAAGAGTACCTCTCATGGGCATTGAAGGTCGACAAAATCTTCGTTTGCACAACTATGAGAAGAAGAAGAACTATGGCATCACTTGAGTTCCAAGACTATGTGCTCATATGGTGGGAACAAGTCCTTGGCCCGACAAGCAAGGGTGAACCTCCAATCACCACTTGGGCTCAAATGAAGGATGTCATGAGAGCACGTTTTGTGCCCACCTACTACAATGATCTCTTCAGAAGCTACAACTCCTCAAGCAAGGAACAAAGAGTGTTGAAGAATACTACAAAGTGGAATTGCCATGATTGAGCCAATGTCAAGGAAGATGATGAGCAAACAATGGCACGATTCTTGAATGGACTCAATCATCCCATCAAGAGCGACTTCCAACCCTCCAACCTCATTGAGCTCGTGCATCAAGCTACAAAGCGGAGCGTCAAGTGCAAGATGACTTCAAATCATGATACTCCTCCAAGATCTCAGCTTCTCCAACAACCAAGCTTACAACTACTCCAACCGACATCAATCAAGCCTTCTCCAAGCAGCGACGACAAGTCAAGTTACAAAACTTCCACAAGTTCAAGTCGTCTTCCTCCTACTACAAGCAACTTCAAGCGCGTGCTTCATCATCTACTCAACCGATGAGAGTCAAGACAAGCTCCTTCAAGTGTTTCACTTGCGGCGGCGAGCCACAAGTCCTATGAATGCACCAACAAGCGCACCATGATCCTCAGACGATGGCACCTCTGACTCAATGTGAAGATGAAATGGAAGCTATTGAGCAAGTGGCATGGCATGCAGCGTGAGCGAGGATGAAGATGATCAAGTCTTTTGTGATGAAGATCTGAGCCCGCTCGTTGTCTCCAAGGTCTTGACACTTCAACATCAGAAGACCAGCGATGCCATATCTTCCACACAAAGGCGGCATCAATGGGAGATCCGTCAAGGTCATCATCGATGGAGTAGTTGCCACAACAGCAGCGAAGAACTATGCTCCAGCTCAATTGGTCAGAAGAAGCATCGCAACCATACAAGGTTCAATGGCTAAGTGACTCCGACACTATCTGAGTTGAGCATCTGGTCCAAGTATCCTTCAAAATAGGTGCATATGAACACTTTGGGTGTGATGTGGTCCCAATGACCGTTTGCCACCTCCTCCTTGGTGACCATGGCAATTCGACCGTGGTGTACTACAATGGGCGTACAAACCACTATAACTTCAAGATGAAAGGCAAAGAATATGTCCTCGACCCATGTCTCCTAGTCAAGTGATAGCCGACAAACAAGCCACCAACCAAGAGAGAAGTGAGAAAGTGAGCCACCAAAAAGTGAGTGAGCCACAAGCCAAATTGGCGCCTCTTAGCCTAGAGAAAACCTCATACTATTGCCACAAACATGAGATGAGAGAAGTGTGTGAGAACCCATCCAGTGTGATGCACTTTGTCCTAGTGTGCAGGATGGAGAACCAAAACTAACACCACTCATGAGCTACCTTTGGTGTTTCAATCTCTTTGCGAGAATTTCAAGATGTTTTCCCGATGAGCTACCTCGGGTCTACCTCCTCTTGAGGCATTGAGCATCGAATCGACCTCATCCGGCACCACTTCCAAACAAAGCTCCATACCGTGTCAATCGAAGAAACCAAGGAGATTCAGGCAAGTACAACAACTTCAAACCGGTCATGTGCGTGAAAGCTTAAGCCCTTGTGCGTTCCGTTATACTTGTGCCTAAACCGATGGAAGTTTCCGCTTGTGCTCGATTGTAGACCATAAATGCTATCACGTGCGCTATAGGCATCCCATTCCTCGCTTAGATGATATGCTTGATGAACTTAGTGGAGCCAACTTTTCTCAAAATTGATCTTAAAAGTGGCTATTATCAAATCCGCATTCATGAGGGTGATGAATGACTGCTTTCAAAACAAAATTTGGCTTATATGAATGGTTGGTTATGCCTATGGGTTTGTCGGAAGCTCCGGAACTTTTGTGCGTCTTATGCATCATGTACTTACATACATATTGGAATCTTTGTTGTGGTTTACTTGATGACATTCTTGTGTTTAGCAAAACCATGAAAGAGCATCTTGATCACGTTAAGCTTGTTTTGCAAACACTTGAAAGGAAAGTCTTTATGCAAACTTGAAAAAATGCACTTTTGGAGTTGACAAAGTGGTTTTCTTGGGTTCGTTGTCTCTTCAAGGGTGTCCATGTTGATGAAACTAAGATCAAAGCAATTAAAACTTGGCTAACCCACAATTTGCAACAAGTCACGAAGTTTCCTTGGTCTTGCGAGGTTTTATCGCGCTTTGTGAAAAACTTTAGCACTATTGCAGCCCTTTGCATGCTTTGAGTAAGAAGAATACTCCTTTTGTTTGGGGACCTTTGCAATCAAGCGCTTTTGATGAGCTCAAGTCTTTAACTCATGCTCAATTCTTGCTTTGCCCAATTTGACAAAACTTTTGAGGTCCATTGTGATGCAAGTGGTAGGAATTGGCGGAGTTTTGATGCAAGAAAAAGCGAGTCATTGCTTATTTTAGTGAAAAACTCTCCGGTGCTCAACAACTATCCGTGTATGACACAAATTGTATGCTTTAGTCGTGTGCTAATGTTTGGGAACATTATCTTAGACCTCATGAGTTTGTCATCCATACCGATCATGAAAGCGGCTTAAGTACAAAGGTCAAACTAAATTGAACAAGCGTCATGCCAAATGGGTGAATTTATTGAATCTTTCCATATGTGATCAAGTACATTAAGGGCAAGGAAAATGTAGTTCGATGCACTTTCACGCATATGCGCTTGTCACCCAACTTGAGTTGAATGTTATTGGCTTTGAGCACATAAAAGATTTATGCTAGTGATCCATCTTTTGCACCTCATTATGCTAAATGTTTGGCGCATACATCTTGGGAACAATATTACCTCAAGGATGGTTATCTTATGAGCTAACAAACTATGCATTCGAGTCTTCTCTTCGTTTGCTACTTTTGCAAGAGGCTCATGGAGGTGGACTCATGGGACATTTGGGCAGCGACAAGACCTTATCACGCTCTCCAGAACTACTTTTGGCCAAGATGTTTGAGGCGTCTCGCTTCACCACCGATGCTCTACATGCATAAAGCTAAGTCAACTCAATCTCATGGTCTTTACATCTTCCTATTCCTTATCAACCTTGGGAAGACATTAGCATGGACTTTGTACTTGGTTTGCCTAGAACTCAAAATGGAAAGGATTCCGTGTTTGTTGTTGTGGACCGATTTTCTAAGATGGCACATTTCATTCCTTGCAACAAGGTGAGCGATGCTTCACATATTGCAAATCTCTTTTGTAGAAATCTTGCGCCTTCATGGAGTACAAAGACAATCGTCTCCGACCATGACGTCAAGTTCTTGAGTTACTTTTGGAAGACTCTATCATGAAGCTCGGAATCAAGCTCTTGTTCTCAGCATACCATCCTCAAACGGCAATAAGCAGGTGACAGACAGGACTCTCCACTCTACTTGGCGTGTTGATCAAGAAGAACATCAAGTGAGGAAGCATGTCTACCCATCGCCGATCGCCTACAACCGTGCAAGACATTCGACTACAAGCAAGTCCCCCTTGAGGGTCGTCTCGGCTTCAACCCATTGTCCCCATTGGACATTCTACCTCTACAGGCGTACCAACCTCGGCGCAAAGTGCCGTGCAAGCTACATCAAGAAGATGCATGAAGATACAAGACACACCATCGGCGCCAAGTACAGCGACTAACGACCAAGCTCAACATCAACAAGCAACCCATGATCTTCACCAAAGCGATCTCGTGGCTACACGCCGCGAGCTTCCCCAGCGAGCGCAAGTCAAACTTCTACCTCGAGCGATGGACCCTTCAAGGTGCTTGCGCTACAACAACAACGCCTACAAGCTCGACATACCAGCGACAAGTACAGCGTGGCGACACCCAATCAAGACCTCTCGCCTTTCCATGGTGATGAAGATCTTGATCCAGTCGGATCCTTTGAAGGAGGGATGATGCGGGAGCATCCTTCCATCATCCCCATGGACTCTACATCAACACATCAACCACAAGGACCTATGACTCGAAACGTGCAGAGCTCTTGAAACGGTGACATCACTCCTCTCACAATTCCTTTGATTCACATGAGACATGGTTACTACCTCAAGCGAAACTATGCAGAGTGCCGGTCAACCTAGAAGCTACTGACTCAAGAGGACATCAAGGCGAGAGGAGGCTGCAGGAGTCAACCACAGTACTATCCGTGGCGGTACCCTGGCCCAGGCAGTGGCACTCGCTGAGATCCGCCCTCGTCCCTTGAACAGAGCAAACTCCGGGGAATCGAGCAGGCGCCAGGAGGCGGCTACCGCCCTCCCAAGCGGTACTACTGTTGAAGCACCTCAAGCGGTGCTACCGCCCTCCAGTACTACATTTGGCTGGTACTACCGCCCTCCCGGCAGTACCTCATACACTTTTTAATGTGCAGCGTTTGAGTAGAGCCCGCCTTTTCGTTCGCCCCAACTTACCCTTGGAACCTAGACTATAAATAGACCTCCCCTCATCCTTTCTAGGGTTAGCATTGGATTAGCTCATATTTGTGTGAGAGCCTTTGCTCATCCACGGTTACTTCTCCACGGTCGGGACCTCCGTCTGGGAAGAAGATCCATCAGTTCAAGACCCCTATCTGGGAAGATCCTCGTGGATTCAAGACCTCCTCGGAGAAGAATGGCTACCTTTGTATCTTTCCTTTGTTGATTTTGGACCATGTATCTTTCGTGCCGATGATCTAGACCTTGTGTGATTTATCTCTTGTCGGTTGAGTGTCTCTCGTTTTTCTCCGTGATTTCCTCTCGTTCTTCGCGTTCTTCGTGTTCCCTCCGTGGGATCCCTCAAGCGTGAAAGATCGGCCGTTAGGGTTCCACCTACATCGGTAGACGATCGGACGGAAGGCAGACGTCAGACCCGAGCGGATGATCCGGACCCGTCCGGACGATCGGCTTCCTGACGGCCAAAGCTGCAGAACCTCCTCCGGCCAGGACCATCCGGACCAGCCGGATCATCCAGGACCGTCGTCCGGATCATCCGACCAGCGCCCTGCGTCTTGGCGTGTTGAAATGAGCCCATGTACCCTTAACCCGGACTCTATAGGACCCCCTCTCCTCACTTTGAGACTTAGCATTGGATTAGCTCATATTTGTGTGTGAGAGCCTTTGCTCAACCACGGTACTTCTCGGAGATCGGGACCTCCGTCTGGGAAGATCCATCAGTTCAAGACCCCTACCTAGGGAAGATCCTCGTGGATGCAAGACCTCCTCAGGAGAAAACGGCTACCTTTGTATCTTTCCTTTGTTGATTTTGGACCATGTATCACTCGTTAGCCGATGATCTAGACCTTGTGTGATTGATCTCTTGTCGGTTGAGTGCCTCTCTTGTTCTTCCGTGATTTCCTCTCGTTCTTCGCGTTCTTCGTGTTCCCTCCGTGGATCCTCAAGCGTGAAAGATCGTGAATTGGGGTTCCACCTACATCATATGGTATCATGAGCCACGTTGATCCGTTTTGGAGCCCCTACCTCGTGATTTCTAGCTTGATTTTGTTGTTTTTTAGTCCTAAAACCCGACCCCACAAAATACCCCAAAATTTTTTGTGATTTGTTAGTTTTGATGATGTTTTGTTGTTTTGATCCGTGGATTGATTGTGTAACTTCGTGGATCTTGTGTTCCCACCTTCTCCCCTCGAAATCCACCTAAAATCCCGTCGTCAATTCCACCCCATTTAGAGTTCTTCCCGAGCCATTCCGTGCGTGGTTGACCTGCCGGATCATCCGGACCAAGTCCGGATCATCCGGGACTTCTTGAATCATCCGGCTCTGGCGGGATCATCAGGCTTCCTCTGCCATGCAGATTCTGCGGCCCATCCACCACCACCACCATCCACACATATACCTTCCCACCCTATCCACCACCATTTCCACTTGCCAAACCCGGACTCAACCTCCATACCCATTCGATTTTGAGTTGACAATTTGAGTGAGATTTCCGTGTCCTTTTGTGTTTGACTATCTAGGCGTGATGTGACATCAACAACAAGCTCATTTTGGTTGGCTACTCATCTTACTTCTGAGGTAACATCGGCGACATCTTTGTCATACCTTGCAATTGCATTGATAACCATCATTACCATCTTTTGCGTTGCTTACCACGAGACTAGCCTTTGTATGCGGCAGCGTGACTTGTGCACATTAGTTGCATACACCATATCATACATACAATCGGTGCATATCTCAAAATCAACTTGTGTGTCAAAAGTTGTCATCGCATACACAATTGCTATCTTAGTTTGTCAAGTTTGCATAAGAAAAGAGCTCAAAGAGAAGAGCCACTCAAGCTTTTAAGCAAAGAGGAAAGATAAGCAAAAGCTTATAAGCAACAAGCATAGCATCATACAACATTAAGATTGTCATATAAGATCATCTTGGATCATTGCGAAATACCATACATATAGTATACTTGGGATAGAATCGTTGCATTTTGCCTAGTAGGTTGTGCACAAGCTCCGTATCCGCCTATTATGCAATCGTGCTAAGCGTCTCTCTAGTATTGTGCAACAAGAGCATTTTAAATGGATTCCACATTTTGGCTCACTTTTGGTTTGCACAATCCCATTTATCTATTTGCGTGTGTGTTTTAGTGTACCACTACCTTGGTCTACTTGTTGCATATCTTGAATTTGCGAATCTTCTTCAACATTTTGAGTCAAGCTAACAATGCAATCAATTTTGTGCCACCATCTAACCAAGCTCCACCAAAAGCTTTTACTTGTGTAGGTGTGAGAATCGACAAGGATCGGTACCAATAGTGCTATTTCATTGTCCGCATTTGAGTGAACTTGATTCATCTTCAACCCGTCAAAGGTACATTGGTATTCATTCTTCTCCTTCTACCACTCACAATTTGCTTGAAATGATGGATAGGCCAAGTTCTTCTACAAATCCTCTCTTCATCGAGCAAAGCGACATGTCATCATCGTCACCAAGAGCCACCTCTTTGGCGCGCAATGAGCTCTCCATCAAGCGACAAGCTTTGAAGCGAGCATCGACAACCTCTCCACCGACTTGACTCTCCAGAAATGTACATGAGATTACTTGACAACAAACTCGGCGCACAAGAAAGAATGATGCAGAATGGGCCGAGATCAGCGCCTTGTTGGTGAACGGTACTTCTACCTCTTCACACTCAAGGCGGAGCCACTCAAGTCGCCACTCCGCGACTCCTTCCGACACAAGTACCGTCATCGAACATTCTTCGTCGAGCAGCGTCAAGGCCGTCATGCATCTACTTAACCGCTACGACAAGAATCTCCAAGAGCAAGAAGTTCCTGTCCTCAATCGAGCCAAATGGCGTTTGCTCAAGCTCAAAACGACAACGTCTTAAATCACCAACAAGAACAAACGGCGCCTACACCAAGAACAACAAGGCGCGAAGCTCAGCGTCTTCAACAACAACAACGAGAAGAACAAGCTCTTGGTAGACAGCCCCTTCAAGCATCAACTCGAGCTCTGCAGCCAAATCCGAAAAGCGCAATCAAGAGAAGCCCTTAGAAGAAATACAAGAGGATCTACCATCCCGCGTGTAGCGTCAAGCCCACAAGCTCCTCCACAAGCTAATCAAGCTCAACCTCAACCTCAAGGTCGACAAGAGCAAGTTGATCATGGACTTCCTCCTCACCAGAGCAACATGAGGATGATTACCATCCACGTCAGAATGTCATCATCAACATCGACCTCAAAACAATGAAGAACATCGCTATGGCAAGCTCAAGTTCACAATGCCCAAGTTCAATGGAACCAATGATCCGAAGAGTACCTCTCATGGGCATTGAAGGTCGACAAAATCTTTAGTTTGCATAACTAAGGAAGAAGAAGATCGCTATGGCATCACTTGAGTTCGAGGACTATGTGCTCATATGGTGGGAACAAGTCCTTGGCCGACAAGCAAGAGGTGAACCTCAATCACCACTTGGGCTCAAATGAAGGATGTCATGCGAGACACGTTTGTGCCCACCTACTACAAGTGATCTCTTCAGAAGCTACAACTCCTCAAGCAAGGAACAAAAGAGTGTTGAAGAATACTACAAAGAGATGGAGATTGCCATGATTGAGCCAATGTCAAGGAAGATGCGACGAAACAATGGCGATTCTTGAATGGACTCAACCATCCCATCAAGAAGATTGCGACTTCAACCACTCCAACCTCATTGAGCTCGTGCATCAAGCTACAAAGGCGGGCGACAAGTGCAAGATGACTTCAAGTACACCAAGTACTCATCAAGACATCGACCTCTCCAACAACCAAGCTTCACAACTTCTCCAACCGACATCAACCAAGCCTTTCCAAGCGACGACAAGTCAAGTTACAAAACTTGACAAGTTCAAGTCGTCCTCCTCCTACTCTGGCAACTCCAAGCGGCGTGCTTCATCATCTACTCAACGATGAGACCGTCAAAACAAGCTCCTTCAAGTGTTTTACTTGCGGCGCGAGGCCACAAGTCATATGAATGCACCAACGGCGATGGCACCTCGACTCAATGAGTGAAGATGAAATGGGCGCTATTGAGCAAGTGGCCATGCTGCCGGCGCATCAACGAGGATGAAGATGATCAAGTCTTTTGTGATGAAGATACAAGCCCGCTCTTGGTGTCTCCAAAGTCTTGACACTTCAACATCAGCAAGAACAACCAGCGATGCCACATCTTCCACACAAAGGCCGGCATCAATGGGAGATCCGTCAAGGTCATCATCGATGGAGGTAGTTGCCACAACAGCAGCGAAGAACTATGCTCCAAGCTCAATTGGTCAGAAGAAGCATCGCAACCATACAAGGTTCAATGGCTAAGTGACTCCCTTTTCTGAGTTGAGCATCACGGTCCAAGTATCCTTCAAAATCGGTGCATGAAGACACTTTGGAGTGTGATGTGGTCCCAATGACCGTTGCCACCTCCTCCTTGGTCGGCCATGGCAATTCGACCAGTGGTGTCTACCACAATGGTACAAACCACTATAGCTTCAAGATGAAGGGCAAAGAATATGTCCTCGGCCCATGTCTCCTAGTCAAGTGATAGCCGACAAACAAGCCACCAACCAAAGAGAAGAGTGAGAAAGTGAGCCACCAAAAAGTGAGTGATAGCCACAAGCCAAATTTGGCGCCTCTTAGCCTAGGAAAAAACCTCATACTAAGCCACCAAATATGAGATGAGAGAAGTGTGTGAGAACCCATCGAGTGTGATGCACTTTGTCCTTGTGTGCAAGGATGGAGAACCAAAAACTAACACCACTCATGAGCTACCTTTGGTGTTTCAATCTCTTTGCGAATTCCAAGATGTTTTCCCGATGAGCTACCTCGGGGTCTACCTCCTCTTGAGGCATTGAGCATCGAATCGACCTCATCCAGGCGCCACTTCAAACAAAGCTCCCTACGTGTCAATCCGAAGAAACCAAGGAGATTCAGCGGCAAGTACAACAACTCATCGACAGCGGTCATGTGCGTGACTTAAGCCCTTGTGCGTGCCGTTATTCTTGTGCCTAAGCCGATGGAAGTTTCCTTGTGCTCGATTGTAGACCCATAAATGCTATCACCGTCTTATAGGCATCCCACCGCTTAGATGATATGCTTGATGAACTTAGTGGAGCCAACTTTTCTCAAAATTGATCTTAAAAGTGGCTATTATCAAATCGCATTCATGAGGGTGATGAATGGAAAACTGCTTTCAAAACAAAATTTGGCTTATATGAATGGTTGGGTTATGCCTATGGGTTTATCGGAGCTCCGAACTTTGTCGCCTCATGCATCATGTACTTCGTCCATACATTGGAATCTTTGTTGTGGTTTACTTGATGATATTCTTGTGTTTAGCAAAACCATGAAAAACATCTTGATCATGTTAAGCTTGTTTTAAAGCGCTTGAAAGAAAATCTTTATGCGAAAAATGCACTTTTGGCGTTGACAAAGTGGTTTTCTTGGGTTTCGTTGTCTCTTCTAAGGGTGTCCATGTTGATGAAACTAAGATCAAAGCAATTAAAACGTGGCTAACCCACCAATTTGCAACAAGTCTGAAGTTTCCTTGGTCTTGCAGGTTTTATCGCTTTGTGAAAAACTTTAGCACTATTGCAGCTCCTTTGCATTTTTAAGTGAAGAATACTCCTTTTGTTTGGGGACCTTTGCAATCAAGCGCTTTTGATGAGCTCAAGTCTTTGCTTACTCGTGCTCGATTCTTGCTTTGCCCAATTTTGACAAAACTTTTGAGGTCCATTGTGATGAAGTGAATGCAAGATAATGAGTTTAATGCAAGAAAAATGAGTCATTGCTTACTTTAGTGGAAAACTATCAGGTGCTCAACTTAACTACCGTGTATGACAAGAATTATATGCTTTAGTCGTGTGCTACATGTTTGGGAACATTATCTTAGACCTCATGAGTTTGTCATCCATACCGATCATGAAACACTTAAGTACATGAAAGGTCAACTAAATTGAACAAGCGTCATGCCAAATGGAGTGAATTTATTGAATCTTTTCCATATGTGATCAAGTACATTAAGGGCAGGAAAATGTAGTTGCCGTGCACTCACGCGCACCTTGTCACCCAACTTGAGTTGAATGTTATTGGCTTTGAGCACATCAAAGATTTTTATGCTAGTGATCCATCATTTGCACCTCATTATGCTAAGTGTTTGGCGCATACATCTTGGGAACAATATTACCTCAAGGATGGTTATCTTATGAGAGCTAACAAACTATGCATACCGAGTCTTCTCTTCGTTTGCTACTTTTGCAAGAGGCTCATGGAGGTGGACTCATGGGACATTTTAGATGGCGACAAGACCCCATACGCTCTCCAGAACTACTTTTGGCCCAAGATGTTTGAGGCGTTTCACCACCGATGCTCAACATGCATAAGCTAACTCAAAAGCTCAATCTCATGGTCTTTACATGCCTCTTCCTATTCATATCAACCTTGGAAGACATTAGCATGGACGTTGTACTTGGTTTGCCTAGAACTCAAAATGGAAAGGACTTATTTGTTGTTGTGGACAGATTTTCCAAAATGGCACATTTCATTCCTTGCAACAAAGTCGACGATGCTTCACATATTGCAAATCTATTTTGTAAAATCTTGCGCCTCCATGGAGTACCAAAGTCAATCGTCTCCGACATGACGTCAAGTTCTTGAGTTACTTTTGGAAAACTCTTTGCGTAGCTGGAATCAAGCTCTTGTTCTCCTCGCATACCATCCTCAAACCGGCAGCCAACGGAGGTGACAAACAGACTCTCCACTCTACTTGGCGTGTTGATCAAGAAGAACATCAAAGTGGGGCGTGTCTACCATCGCCGAAATGCGCCTACGCGCCAAGACATTGACGACCGGCAAGTCCCCTTGAGGTCATCCTTCAACCCATTATCCCCATTGGACATCCTACCTCTACCTCTACAAGGCGCCCAACCTTGGCGCAAGTGCCGTGCAAGCTACATCAAGAAGATGCATGAAGATACAAGAAACACCATCGGCGCCAAGTACAGCGACTAGCGACCAAGCTCAACATCAACAAGCAACCCATGATCTTCAACATAGCGATCTGTGTGGCTACGCACCATGAGAACGCTTCCCCAGCGAGCGCAAGTCAAAACTTCGCCTCGAGCCGATGGACCATTCAAGGTGTTAGCGCGTTACACAACAATGCCTACAAACTCGACCTACCGGCAAGCGTGGCGACACCTTCAACGTCAAAGACCTCTCGCCTTTCCATGGTGATGAAGAACTAGATCGGTGGGATCCTTTGAAGGAGGGATATGATGCGGAGCATCCTTCCATCATCTGGACTCTACATCAACACCTACAACACCACAAGGACCGATGACGAGCACGTGCAAGAGCTCTTGAAACGGTGACATCAATCCTCTCACAACTCTCCTTGATTCACAGACATGGTTACTACCTCAAGCGGAAACTCTATGCATACTTAGGCACCAAGGAGTCGACCATGAAGAGGCTAGGAAGCAGGAGAATCGAGCGGAAGACATCACTGCGAGCGGAGAAAGCAACAGGACCGGGAGGGCGAGACGTCCACGGAGAGAGGGCAAGACCGATCCGGACCGGACCGGTCATTCTGACCCGGCAAAGCGAAGAACCTCCCTCGAAGCGGATCATCGGACCCGGCAGGATCATCGGACCCCGGACGTCCGGACCCCGGCCGGACATCGGCCCTCGCCGTCACCGGCAAACAGCGGACCATCGGGTCCGCCGGACCATCGGACCAGCCGGATCATCCGGACCGTCGTCCGGATCATCAAACCAGCGCCTAACGTCGCGGCGTGTTAGGCTGAGCCCATGTATCGCCCAGACTCTATATAGGACCCCTCTCCTCACTTTGAGACTTAGCATTGGATTAGCTCATATTTGTGTGAGAGCCTTTGCTCATCCACGGTACTTCTCCGGAGATCGGGACCTCCGTCTAGGAAGATCCATCCAGTTCAAGACCCCTACCTAGGAAGATCCCTGGTTGCAAGACCTCCTCGGAGAAAACGGCTACCTTTGTATCTTTCCTTTGTTGATTTTGGACCATGTATCACTCATGCTTGATGATCTAGACCTTGTGTGATTGATCTCTTGTCGGTTGAGTGTCTCTCTTGTTCTTCCGTGATTTCCTCTCGTTCTTCCTGCGTTCTTCGTGTTCCCTCCGTGGATCCTCAAAACGTGACAGATCGGCAATTAGGGTTCCACCCAACATCAAGCGGAAGAAAGGAGGAAGAAAGCGAGCAGGGCTAGGTTGCCGGATCATCGGACCCCGGCCAGACGATCCGGACGAGCGGATGATCGGGCGACCTCCGGACGATCCGCTAAGCGCCCGAAGACAAGAACACCTTCAGCCAAGCGGATCATCGGGCTGATGGGATCATGGGACAGGATCATCCAGGGCCACCATCCGGATCATCCGGCCCGCTCGTCGTGACTTGGGCGGGCCGTGTGGCTCGCCCCTCACTTACCCTTCACCTTGGGCTATAAATAGACCTCCTCCACCTCCTTTCTAGGGTTAGCAAAGTGATAGCTCATTCTTATGTGAGCTTTGCTCCTACCTATCTCTACTCTTGAGAGAGTGATGAGACATCAATACCATTGTTACACCCACAGCCTGCTGCTATACATCTTGGACCAATTACTAGAGCTCGCGCATCAGCTAAATTACAGGTACTTTGGTTTCTTGGTAATGATTCTAATGTTCATGAGAATATAATCTGCCTAAATTGGATACATTTGTTTTGCTTACAAATGAAGGGCCTAGCTTGGAGAAGGATGAACATTGGAGCAAGAACACATGGAGTTGATGGCATGCGCAAGGGGATCAAACGGAGTTACAAGTGATGATTTGAGGACTTTGAAGCCACCATAAGGGTGCATGAAGCCTTGGACAGAAATATACAAGATGCCACTTCATAATATTAGTCCATAGGCTATTCTAGGTCTTCGTCACCTTATTATTAGGCGGAGCCCATGTAATTTCGAAATACATTAGTATAGGCTATTTTAGAGTCCGTATGTGGGGAAACAAGAGATAGGGTTAGTTTGGACCCCTCACCAGGGCCATTCACCCCTCTTCCTCCATATACAGCCCTTAGGGCAGTTTAGACTTGGTTTTGTTTAGATCAAAAGTTACGCCATACTGCAACCCGCGTGCCGTTTGTGTTCAGCGACGGACAAAGCGTCCAGAACCCACCTTGATCAATAAAGCTTTCATCTTATATTACGCAATATCAGTTGCAATCTCAGTTTCTTGCTTGTTCTTCGTTTGCTCGCGGAAGCAGACCCTCGTGGTCGGAGTTGATCGTGCTCCGGCGTGGTCGATAACCTCTCGGAGTTGGTTTAGCGATTGCTAAAGCGCGGCGTCCTCGCCGCGTTAAGTAGTCGGATCGTCAAAGTCGACTTCCTAAGCGAAATCCACCATCTCATCGAAGGCGGACACCTTTGCCTCTATCAAGTGGTATCAGATTTCGGGTTGCTCGGTGAGATTTTACGATTTTCGTAGTTTAGATCGGTCATCTTCATACCTATAGTCCACGAAAAACCAAAAAAAATTAGGGTTAGTTCATCCTATCCGAACCGATCGAGCCTTTGCATAATCTTTTCTGTATTTGCATTATTGAATTTCGGTTGCATCGTAGTGTCTAGTTCTTTGGTCTTAGAGTCTAGTCTTTTAGAGTTTGAGTTACGGTCATAAGTTGTCACGCCCGCGCCTGCGCTTCGAATCCGTATCCATATACCACCAGCTTATCCGCCACGCGAATCCGTATCCATACCACCACCGCTGCCATATATCATCACCAATCCGAGTCCCTTGCATATTAGGTTTGTTTTGGGATCCATCTAGTTTTCGATTCGTGTTTCCTTATGCGTGTAGGTTTGGTTCAATCTTGCCGTCCGTAGAAGAGGTTGGTTTCCATACGGGATAAAAATTTTGGCTATCCTATTTTAGGTGTTTCTAAGCATATTGAGCGATCGCCGTTATAGAAAGTTTTTTTGACCCGTTTCGATTTTGGGTCAGGCGTCAAAAAAAAATTTGGTCGAAAAATTTCGTGCCCATCTGTCGATTTGACACAGGAAGAGTTTTGAGACTTTCGCCATTATAGTGATTTTTCGCAAAAAAAAAAAAAAAAAGCGGCGCATAAAAGCGCAAAAAAAAAAAAAAAAAAAAATCTGAGTGTGCTTTTCCTTTGTTTACGTGCAGTTCGTGATTTTGTTAGTGTTCTAGGCTCGCGTCTCTAGCGGTCTAGCCTAGGACCCGGCCACGATCTGGTCGTTGGCGTTTATTCAACTGCATCTCGATTTGATTATTCTTGACCCTTTTGCTACCATATTATAAGCCTTCGGCTCCACATACATCTCGTCGTGCGTTTGATTCTCCACAATGTCGCTATAGCCAAGCTTTGAGTTTGACTACAGCGGTTGCGATCACCACTATTTTTTGAGTAGGCGGTAAAATTTGAATTTGCTTCACGGTTGTGTTATCCACCACCACCACCACCACTTCCTAGTAGTCAGTAGGATCATATTCTTGTGTGTTTCTATGCTGCTAACCATGGCGAGGAACACAGTAGATGAGGCGATTGGGAGAACGACAAACAACTGCTACATGATAAGTTTACAAATGATGATTGGACGGTGCAAGATGTGGTAAACAGATTTGGCCATGGAAAGATAGATGGCATTGAGAAGGCGTTTGAAACAAAGCTTGATAGCAAGTTTGATGAATTGCTCGCGGCGTTTTCCACAACCACCCGGCTGCACCTGCACCTTTTCTTGCGACAACAACTTCGCCCCTTCGAATCGGTATGGGCCAGGCTCGTGTTCCTCTTGAGCAGGACAAAATTGCAGTGCAGCTGCTACTGTTGGTGCTTCTTTGGCTCCACTCTTGTTCTTTGCTGGTATGCAGGAGGATGATTATGTGGGAGATTCGAGGAGGAGGTTGATCAACATCGAACTACGTGCGACCACCACACCACAACCACGGTCGTCCACATTTCTTGAGTTACTTTTGGAAAACTCTTTGCGCCAAGCTCGGAATCAAGCTCTTGTTCTCCTCCGCATACCATCCTCAAACCGACGGCCAAACGGAGGTGACAAACCGGACGCTCTCCACTCTACTTCGCGTGTTGATCAAGAAGAACATCAAGGAGTGGGAGGCGTGTCTACCCATCGCCGAGTACGCCTACAACCGCGCAAGACATTCGACGACCGGCAAGTCCCCCTTCGAGGTCATCTACGGCTTCAACCCATTATCCCCATTGGACATCCTACCTCTACCTCTACAAGAGCGCACCAACCTTGACGCAAGTGCCCGTGCAAGCTACATCAAGAAGATGCATGAAGATACAAGAAACACCATCGGCGCCAAGTACAGCGACTAGCGACCAAGCTCAACATCAACAAGCAACCCATGATCTTCAACATAGGCGATCTCGTGTGGCTACACCTTCGCAAGGCAGCGCCCCAGCGAGCGCAAGTCAAAACTTCGCCTCGAGCCGATGGACCATTCAAGGTGTTATGCGTTACAACAACAATGCCTACAAACTCGACCTACCAAGCGACAAGTACAGCGTGGCGACACCTTCAACGTCAAAGACCTCTCGCCTTTCCATGGTGATGAAGAACTAGATCCGAGGTCGGATCCTTTGAAGGAGGGATATGATGCGGAGCATCCTTCCATCATCCCCATGGACTCTACATCAACACCTACAACACCACAAGGACCGATGACTCGAGCACGTGCAAGAGCTCTTGAAACCGAGGTGACATCAATCCTCTCACAACTCTCCTTGATTCACATGAGACATGGTTACTACCTCAAGCGGAAACTCTATGCATACTTAGGCACCAAGGAGTCGACCATGAAGAGGCTAGGAAGCAAGGAGAATCGAGCGGAAGACATCTGTGAGCGGAGAAGAGAAAGCAACCAGGACCGGGGAGGCGGACGATCCGGACAGAGGCCAGGCGATCCGGACAGAGCGGATGATCCGGACCCGGTCCGGACGATCCGGCTTCTGGCGACCGAAGGCAGAAGAACCTCCCTCCGGCGGATCATTCGGACCCGGCCGGATCATCCGGACCCGCCGGACGTCCGGACCCCGGCCGGACATCCGGCCCGTCGCCGTCACCAGCCGAGCAGCGGACCATCGGGTCCCGCCGGACCATCCGGACCAGCCGGATCATCCGGACCGTCGTCCGGATCATCCAACCAGCGCCTGCGTCTTGGCGTGTTAGGCTGAGCCCATGTACCCTTCGCCCAGACTCTATATATAGGACCCCTCTCCTCACTTTGAGACTTAGCATTGGATTAGCTCATATTTGTGTGTGAGAGCCTTTGCTCATCCACGGTACTTCTCCTCGGAGATCTGGACCTCCGTCTAGGAGAAGATCCATCAGTTCAAGACCCCTACCTAGGGAAGATCCCTCGTGGATGCAAGACCTCCTCCGGGAGAAGAACGGCTACCTTTGTATCTTTCCTTTGTTGATTTTGGACCATGTATCACTCATGCTTCGATGATCTAGACCTTGTGTGATTGATCTCTTGTCGGTTGAGTGTCTCTCTTGTTCTTCCCCGTGATTTCCTCTCGTTCTTCCGTGCGTTCTTCGTGTTCCCTCCGTAGGATCCCCTCCAAACGTGATAGATCGACGAATTAGGGTTCCACCCAACATCAAGACGGAAGAAAGGAGGAAGAAGAACAGAGCAGGACTGGAGTTGCCCGGATCATCCGGACCCCGGCCAGACGATCCGGACCGAGCCGGATGATCGAGACGACCTCCGGACGATCCGGCTAACGCGCCCAAGACAACAGAACACCTTTCTGTGGCCGGATCATCCGGACGGTCGCCCGGATCATCCGGACCCCCGACACCCGGATCATCCGGGCCACCATCCGGATCATCCGGACCCCGCCTGCGTGCGTGACTTGGGCCGAAGCCCGTGTAGCCCTTCGCCCCTCACTTACCCCTTCACCCCTTGGGCTATAAATAGACCTCCTCCACCTCCTTTCTAGGGTTAGCAAAGTGATAGCTCATTCTTATGTGAGCTTTGCTCCTACCTATCTCTACTCTTGAGAGAGAGAGTGATGAGGACATCAATACCATTGTTACACCCACAGCCCCTGCTGCTATACATACTGGACCAATTACTAGAGCTCGCGCACGCCAACTAAATTACCAGGTACTTTCGTTTCTTGGTAATGATTCTAATGTTCATGAGAATATAATGCTGCCTAAATTGGATACATTTGTTTTGCTTACAAATGAAGGGCCTAGCTTGGAGAAGGATGAACATTGGAGCAAGAACACACATGGAGTTGATGGCATGCTAAGGGATCAAAACGGAGTTACAAGTGATGATTTCAGGACTTTGAAGCCACCATAAGGAGTGCATGAAGCCTTGGACGAAATATACAAGATGCCACTTCATAATATTAGTCCATAGGCTATTCTAGGTCTTTCGTCACCTTATTATTGGGCCAGCCCATGTAATTTCGAAATACATTAGTATAGGCTATTTTTAGAGTCCGTATGTGTGGGGAAACAAGAGATAGGGTTAGTTTGGACCCCTCCACCAAGGGCCACGAAATTCACCCCTCTTCCTCCATATATACAGCCCTTAGGGCACCGTTTAGACTTGGGTTTTGTTTAGATCAAAAGTTAGCCATAGCTGCAACCTGCGTGCCGTTTGTGTTCAACGACCGGACAAAGGCGTCCACAGAACCCCACCTTGATCAATAAAGCTTTCATCTTATATTCGCAATATCCAGTTGCAATCTCAGTTTCTTGCTTGTTCTTCGTTTGCTCGCGGAAGCAGACCCTCGTGGTCGGAGTTGATCGTGCTCGGCGTGGTCAATAACCTCTCGGAGTTGGTTTAGCGATTGCTAAGGCGCGGCGTCCTCGCGACGTTCGTAGTCGGATCGTCAAAGTCGACTTCCACAAGCGAAATCCACCATCTCATCGAAAGGCGGGACACCTTTGCCTCTATCAAGTGGTATCAGATTTCCGGGTTGCTCGGTGAGATTTTACTGTTTTTCGTAGTTTAGATCGAGTCGTCTTCATACCTATAGTCCACGAAAAAGCCAAAAAAAATTAGGGTTAGTTCATCCTATCCGAACCGATCGAGCCTTTGCATAATCTTTTACGTATTTGCATTATTGAATTTGCGGTTGCATCGCCGTGTCTAGTTCTGGTCTTAGAGTCTAGTCTTTTAGAGTTTGAGTTACGGTCATAAGTTGTCACGCCGCCGCCGCACCACCGCTTCGAATCCGTATCCATATACCACCACCGCTTATCCGCCACCGCTTCGAATCCGTATCCATATACCACCACCGCTGCCATATATCATCACCAATCCGAGTCCCTTGCATATTAGGTTTGTTTTGGGATCCATCTAGTTTTCCGATTCGTGTTTCCTTGTGCGAGTAGGTTTGATTCCAGCAATCTTTTGCCGTCCGTAGAAGAGGTTGGTTTCAAAAAAAAAAAAAAAAAACGACGGGATAAAAATTTTACGGCTATCCTATTTTTAGGTGTTTCTAAGCATATTGAGCGATCGCCGTTATAGAAAGTTTTTTGACCCGTTTCGATTTTTGGGTCAAGGCGGTCAAAAAAAAAAAAATTTGGTCGAAAAATTTCGTGCCCATCTGTCGATTTGACACAGGAAGAGTTTTGAGACACTCGCCATTATAGTGATTTTAGCAAAAAAAAAAAAAAAAAAAAAAAAAAAAAAAAGCAAAAAAAAAAAAAAAAAAGCGAAAAAAAAAACTGAGTGTGCTTTTCCTTTGTTTACGTGCGGCGCCGTGATTTTGTTAGTGTTCTAGGCTCGCGTCTCTAGCACGGTCTAGCCTAGGACCAAACCTGATCTGCGTCGTTGGCGTTTATTCAACTTTGCATCTCGATTTGATTATTCTTGACCCTTTTGCTACCATATTATAAGCCTTCCCAGCTCCACATACATCTCGTCGTGCGTTTGATTCTCCACGTAATCGCTATAGCCAAGCTTTGAGAGTTTTGACTACAGCGGTTGCCGATCACCACTTCTTTGGGTAAGAACTGGTAAGAATTTGAGATTTGCTTCACGGATTTGTGATTGTCCACCACACCACCACCACCACTTCCTAGTAGTCTCAGAGGATCATATTCTTGTGTGTTTCTATTGCTGCTAACCATGGCAGGAACACGGGCCGATGAGGCTGATTGGGAGAACGACAAACAAACAGCTACATGATAAGTTTCAGCAAATGATGATTGGACAGGTGCAAGATGTGGTAAACAGATTTGACGAGGCCATGGAGAAGATAGATGGCATTGAGAAGGCGTTTGAAACAAAGCTTGATAGCAAGTTTGATGAATTGCTCGCGTTTTCCACAACCACCATGGCTGCACCTATCGCACCTCTCAAGAACGACAACAACTACGCCCTTCCGAATCGGTATGGGACGAGCTCGGCGTGTTCCTCTTGAGCGGGACAAAATTCTGGTGCCGCTGCTACTCTTGTTGGTGCTTCTTTGGCTCCTGCCATTGTTCTTCTTTGGTACCGAGGAGGATGATTATGTGGGAGATTACGAGGAGGAGGTTGATCAACATCGAACTACGTGCAACCACCAGCACCACAACCACCGGGTCGTCCACATGCAAATCTGGCAATGCTAGGGCTCCCCCTCAGTGCGAGATCATGACCATCTCCTAAACTGAAATTGAATATTCCACCATTTGAGGGTAGATATGTTCACGATATATATCTTACTTGGGAGTTAGAAACTGAACAACGATTTACATGTTTACAATATCACGAGGAGAGGCGTGTTCTGCTGCTGTTTGTGCTTTCACTAGCTTTGCATGTGTTTGGTGGTGCGAACATTGTAGATTATATCCTGTTCCACTACTTGGGCTGCTTTGAAAACTGCTATGCGTGCTCGTTGGGTTCCACCATATTATCAACGTGAATTACTTGAAAAATTGCAGCGCTTAAGACAAGGAAAAAATTCTGTAGAAGAATATTATCGGGAATTGCAAACTGGCTTGATTAGATGTGGTATTGTTGAGGAGAATGAAGCTATGCTTGCACGTTTTCGGGTGGATTAAATAGAGATTCAGACCATTCTAGACTATAAGGATTATAATAATATCACTCGTTTATTCCATCTTGCTTGTAAAGCTGAGCGTGAAGTTGAGGATCGGCGAGCATTGGCGCGCACTAACTTTTCTGCAGGTCGACCTTCATCATGGACACCACGTGCATCATCTACTTCCTTTGCACCATCACCTCCTTGGTGCCACCTCCAACCGTGATACAAGAAAGCGTGCACAACCACCACTATCGCCAAGAGCACACCTGCTTTGGGCCTGCAGAGCTCTTCTTCCATGGCGTCAACAGGGCACACAAGTGATATTATTTGTGTCGTTGTAAGGGAAGAGGACATTTTGCGAGAGAATGCAAATCTCAGCGTGTGATGATTGCTACGGAGGATGGTGGGTATGAGTCCGCTAGTGACTATGATGAGGAGACTTTGGCTCTTATTACACATGAGGAACACGGTGGAGATGATTACGATCATGAGACACAATACATGGCTCTTTGAAGATCTTGACAGTATGAATGTTTAGTTGCTCAACGTGTTTTGAGTGTGCAGGTTACACAAGTGAGCAAAATCAGAGGCATAATTTGTTCCATACAAAAGGAGTTGTGAAGGAGCGTTCTATTAGCGTCATCATAGATGGAGGGAGCTGCAACAACTTGGCTAGCATGGAGATGGTGGAGAAGCTATCTCTCACCACAAGACCACATCCACATCCTTACTACATCCAATGGTTCAACAACAGCGGCAAGGTTAAGGTAACACGTCTGTTCGTGTGCATTTTAGTATCTCTACATATGCTGATTATGTTGATTGTGATGTGGTACCTATGCAAGCATGTTCCTTGTTACTTGGTAGACCATGGCAATTTGATAAAATTCAGTACACCATGGTAGAAACAATCGGTATACTCTTGTTCATAAGGATAAAAATATTACTTTGCTTCCTATGACTCCTGAGTCCATTTTGAAAGATGATATTAATAGAGCTAATAAAGCAAAACAGGAGAAAAATAAGAGTGAAAATCAGATTGTGGCAAAAGAATTTGAGCAACACATGAAGCCTATTAATAAATCATCTCTGTTGCTTCGAAATTAAATTGAAAAGTGCATGTTTACTTGCCACCAAATCTGATATTGATGAGTTAGATTTTAGCAAATCTGTTTGCTATGCTTTTGTGTGCAAAGAGGCATTATTTTCATTCGAGGGCGTGCCTTCCTCTTTGCCCCTCTTTGTCACTAACATTTTGCGGGGAGTTCACGACGTCTTTCCACAAGGCGTGCCACGGGATTACCACCTATTCGAGGGATTGAGCATCAAATTGACTTAATTCGGTGCATCGTTACCAACCGTGCACCATACCGTACCAATCCAGAGGAGGCGAAGGAGATTATCGTCAAGTCACAGGAGCTGCTCGACAAAGGTTATATACGCGAATCCCTTAGTCCTTGTGCTGTTCCTATTATTCTAGTGCGAAAAAGGATGGTACGTCACGTATGTGTGTTGATTGTAGAGGCATTAATAATATTACTATTCGTTATCGTCACCCTATTCCTAGGCTAGATGATATGCTTGATGAACTGAGTGGCTCTACAATATTCTCCAAAGTTGATTTGCGTAGTGGATACCATCAAATTCGTATGAAATTGGGAGATGAATGGAAAACAGCATTTAAAACTAAGTTTGGATTATATGAGTGGTTGGTCATGCCTTTTGGGTTAACTAATGCACCTAGTACTTTCATGAGATTAATGAACGAAGTTTTACGTGCTTTCATTGGACGATTTGTGGTAGTATATTTTGATGATATACTGATTTATAGCAAATCTTTGGAAGAACATTTGGAACATTTACGTGTTGTTTTTAATGCTCTCGTGATGCACGTTTGTTTGGTAACCTTGGGAAGTGCACCTTTTGCACCGATCGAGTATCTTTTCTTGGCTATGTTGTTACTCCACAGGAATTGAAGTTGATAAAGCCAAGATTGAAGCTATTGAGAGTTGGCGCAGCCCAAAACGGTCACACAAGTGAGGAGTTTCCTTGGCCTCGCTGGTTTCTATAGGCGTTTTGTGAGAGATTTCAGCACCATTGCTGCACCTCTCAATGAGCTTACAAAGAAGGATGTGCCTTTTGTTTGGGGTACCGCATGGGAAGAAGCCTTCACGGTATTGAAAGCTAAGTTGACACATGCTCCTTTACTCCAACTTCCTGATTTTAATAAGACTTTTGAGCTTGAATGTGATGCTAGTGGAATTGGATTAGGAGGTGTGTTATTACAAGATGGCAAACCTGTTGCATACTTTTACGAAAAATTGAGTGGGCCTAGTCTGAATTATTCTACTTATGATAAAGAATTATATGCTCTTGTTAGGACTTTAGAAACATGGCAACATTATTTATGGCCCAAAGAATTTGTTATACATTCGATCATGAATCTTTGAAACATATTAAAAGTCAAGCTAAACTGAATCGTAGACATGCTAAATGGGTTGAATTCATTGAGACTTTCCCTTATGTCATTAAACACAAGAAGGGTAAAGAAAATGTTATTCTTGATGCATTGTCTCGTCGCTATACTATGCTTTCACAACTTGACTTCAAAATATTTGGTTTGGAGACCATCAAAGATCAATATGTGCATGATGCTGATTTTAAAGATGTATTGCAGAATTGTAAAGAAGGTAGAACATGGAACAAGTTCGTCATTAATGATGGATTTTGTTTCGTTCTAACAAGCTATGCATTCCAGCTAGCTCCGTTAGTCTTTTGTTGTTGCAGGAGGCGCATGGAGGAGGACTAATGGGACACTTTGGCGTGAAGAAGACCGAGGATATACTAGCTACACATTTCTTTTGGCCAAAGATGAGACGGATGTTGAGCGTTTTGTTGCTCGCTGCACTACATGTCAAAAAGCTAAGTCACGACTCAATCCTCATGGTTTATATATGCCTTTGCCTGTACCTAGTGTTCCTTGGGAGGATATATCTATGGACTTTGTTTTAGGTTTACCTCGAACAAAGAAGGGAGGATAGCATATTTGTTGTCGTGGATAGATTCTCGAAAATGGCACACTTTATACCGTGTCATAAAAGCGATGATTTGTTAATGTTGCTGATTTGTTCTTTCGTGAAATTATTCGCTTGCATGGTGTGCCAAATACTATTGTTTCAGATCGTGATACTAAATTTCTTAGCCACTTTTGGAGATGTTTATGGGCTAAGTTGGGGACTAAACTACTTTTTAGTACTACTTGTCACCCCCAAACCGATGGACAAACTGAAGTAGTCAATAGAACATTGTCTACTATGCTTAGGGCTGTTTTGAAGAATAATAAGAAAATGTGGGAAGAATGCTTGCCTCATATTGAATTTGCTTATAATCGTTCATTGCATTCTACTACTAAGATGTGCCCTTTTGAAATTGTGTATGGTTTCCTACCTCGTGCACCTATTGATTTATTGCCTCTTCCATCTTGGACAAGGTTAATTTTGATGCTAAAGAACGTGCTGAATTGATTTTAAAAATGCATGAGTTAACTAAGGAAAACATTGAGCGTATGAATGCTAAATATAAACTTGCTGGAGATAAGGGTAGAAAACATGTTGTGTTTGCACCGGAGATCTTGTTTGGTTACATTTGCGTAAGGATAGATTTCTGATTTGCAAATCAAAGCTAATGCCACGTGTCGCTGGTCCCTTTAAAGTGTTGGAGAAAGTAAATGATAATGCATATAAACTTGAGCTGCTGCAGATTTTGGGGTTAGTCCCACTTTTAACATTGCAGATTTGAAGCCATATTTGGGTGAGGAAGATGAGCTGCCGTCGAGGACGACTTCATTTCAAGAAGGGAGGATGATGAGGACATCAATACCATTGTTACACCCACAGCCCTGCTGCTATACATCTTGGACCAATTACTAGAGCTCACAAGACGCCAACTAAATTACCGGTACTTTCGTTTCTTGGTAATGATTCTAATGTTCATGAGAATATAATGCTGCCTAAATTGGATACATTTGTTTTGCTTACAAATGAAGGGCCTAGCTTGGAGAAGGATGAACATTGGAGCAAGAACACACATGGAGTTGATGGCATGCAAGAGGATCAAGAACGGAGTTACAAGTGATGATTTCAGGACTTTGAAGCCACCATAAGGAGTGCATGAAGCCTTGGACGAAATATACAAGATGCCACTTCATAATATTCGTCCATAGGCTATTCTAGGTCTCGTCACCTTATTATTGGGCCAGGCCCATGTAATTTCGAAATACATTAGTATAGGCTATTTTTAGAGTCCGTATGTGTGGGGAAACAAGAGATAGGGTTAGTTTGGACCCCTCCACCAAGGGCCACGAAATTCACCCCTCTTCCTCCATATATACAGCCCTTAGGGCACCGTTTAGACTTGGGTTTTGTTTAGATCAAAAGTTCGCCATAGCTGCAACCGGCGTTTCGTTTGTGTTCAACGACTGGACAAAGCGCCACAGAACCCCACCTTGATCAATAAAGCTTTCATCTTATATTCGCAATATCCAGATTGCAATCTCAGTTTCTTGCTTGTTCTTCGTTTGCTCGCAGGAAAGCAGACCCTCGTGGTCGAGTTGATCGTGCTCGGCGTGGTCAATAACCTCTCGGAGTTGGTTTAGCGATTGCTAAGGCGCGGCGTCCTCGCTGACGTTCAGTAGTCGGATCGTCAAAGTCGACTTCCACAAAGCGAAATCCACCATCTCATCGAAAGGCGGGACACCTTTGCCTCTATCGAGAGACCACTACTCCATTGGAGGCCAAGACCTCCATCTAGGAGAAGATCCGCGGGATATCATCAAGATCTCCCTTGTGGGAAGATCCATCTAGGATATCATCAAGACCTCCTCTTGGAGATGAACCTTACCTTGTATCTTTCCTTTGTTGTTCATGTACCTTGTGATCTTGTGTGTTTGTGTTGTGGAACGTAGTAATTTCAAAAAAATTCCTACGCACACGCAAGATCATGTTGATGCATAGCAACGAGAGGGGAGAGTGTTGTCTACGTACCCTCGTAGACCGAAGCGAAGCGTTGACACAGCGTAGTGGAAGTAGTCGACGTCTTCCGGTTCAACCGATCCGAGCACCGTTACTCGGCACCTCCGAGTTCTTGACACGCAGACAGCTCGATGACGCACCCTCGATCTCCGATCCAGCAGAGGCGCCGAGGGGAGTTCCACGTCGACGACGGCGTGGTGACGATCTTGATGTTCTCTGTCGCAGGCTTCGCCTATGCACCGCTACAATATGACCGAGGTGTAATATCGTGGAGGGGGCACCGCACACGGCTAAGGAACGATCTCAATGATCAACTTGTGTGTTCTAGGGTGCCCCCCTACCCCCGTATATAAAGGAGGGAGGGAGGAGGAGGCCGGCCCAGGGGGGCGCCATAGAGGAGGGGAAACCTACTCCAAGTAGGTTCCCCCTTTCCTTATCTTATTTGGAGGGAAGGAAAGAGTACTAGTATTAGGAATAAGTACTAGTAGTAGTAATAGGAAGAGGGGAAGGAGAAAGGAAAGGGGACGGCCCCCTCCCCAATTCGGATTGGGCTGGGGCGCCTCCCTTGTTCCTTCTCCTTCTTCCTATATGGGCCCAATAAGGCCCATATACCTCCCGGGGTTCGGTAACCTCCGGTAGCTCCAAACTTCTCCGGAACCTTTCCGGTGTCCAAATATATCCGTCCAATATATCAATCTTCATGTCTCGACCATTTCGAGACTCCTCGTCATGTCCGTGATCACATCCGGACTCGAACAAACTTCGTACATCAAAATACATAAACTCATAATATAAGCATCATCGAAACCTTAAGCATGCGGACTCTACGGTTCGAGAACAATGTAGACATGACCGAGACACGTCTACGGTCAATAACCAATAGCGGGACCTGGATGCCCATATTGGTTCCTACATATTCTACGAAGATCTTTATCGGTCAAACCGCATAACAACATCGTTATTCCCTTTGTCATCGGTATGTTACTTGCCCGAGATTTGATCGTCGGTATCCAATACCTAGTTCAATCTCGTTACCGCAAGTCTCTTTACTCGTTCCGTAATATGTCATCTCATAACTAACTTATTAGTTACATGCTTGCAAGGCTTGGGTGATGAGTATTACCGAGAGGGCCAGAGATACCTCTCCGACAATCGGAGTGACAAAACCTAATCTCAATTATGCTAACTCAACATGTACCTTGGAAACACCTGTAGTACTCCTTTATAATCACCCGATTCGTTGTGACGTTTGGTAGTACCAAAGTGTTCTTCCGGTAAACGGGAGTTACACAATCCTCATAGTTACAGGAACATGTATAAGTCATGAAGGAAGCAATAGCAGAATACTAAACGATCAAGTGCTAAGCTAACGGGATGGGTCATGTCAATCACATCATTCTCCTAATGATGTGATCTCATTAATCAAATGACAACACATGTCTATGGTTAGGAAACATAACCATCTTTGATTAATGAGCTAGTCAAGTAGAGGCATACTAGTGACTATATGTTTGTCTATGTATTCACACATGTATCATGTTTCCGGTTAATACAATTCTAGCATGAATAATAAACATTTATCATGATATGAGGAAATAAATAATAACTTTATTATTGTCTCTAGGGCATATTTCCTTCAGTCTCCCACTTGCACTAGAGTCAATAATCTAGATTACATAGTAATGATTCTAACACCCATGGAGTCTTGGTGCTGATCATGTTTTGCTCGTGAGAGAGGCTTAGTCAATGGGTCTGCAACATTCAGATCCGTATGTATCTTGCAAATCTCTATGTCTCCCACTTGGACTTGGTCCCGAATGGAATTGAAGCGTCTCTTGATGTGCTTGGTCCTCTTGTGAAATCTGGATTCCTTTGCCAAGGCAATTGCACCGAGATTGTCACAGAAGATCTTCATTGGTCCCAATGCACTAGGTATGACACCTAGATCGGAAATGAACTCCTTCATCCGACTCCTTCATTTGCCGCTTGTAAGCAGCTATGTACTCCGCTTCACATGTAGATCCTGCTACGACGCTTTGTTTTGAACTGCACCAACTTACAGCTCCACCGTTTAATATAAACACGTATCCGGTTTGCGATTTAGAATCGTCCGGATCAGTGTCAAAGCTTGCATCGACGTAACCATTTACGACTAGCTCTTTGTCACCTCCATATACGAGAAACATATCCTTAGTCCTTTTCGGTATTTCGGGATGTTCTTGACCGCTGTCCGATGATCCACTCTCGATTACTTTGGTACCTACACCAAGCTTATTGCTAAGCATACATCAGGTTTGGTACACAGCATTGCATACATGATAGAGCCTATGGCTGAAGCATAGGGAACATCTTTCATTTTCTCTCTATCTTCTGCTGTGGTCGGGCATTGAGTTCGACTCAACTTCACACCTTGTAGTACAGGCAAGAATCCTTTCTTTGCCTGATCCATTTTGAACTTTTTCAAAATTTTGTCAAGGTATGTGCTTTGTGAAAGTCCTATTAAGCGTCTTGATCTATCTCTATAGATCTTGATGCCCAATATGTAAGCAGCTTCACCAAGGTCTTTCATCGAAAAACTTTTATTCAAGTATCCCTTTATGCTATCCAGAAATTCTATATCATTTCCAATTAATAATATGTCATCAACATATAAAACTAGAAATGCTCTGAGCTCCCACTCACTTTCTTGTAAATCTGAGGCTTCTCCAAAAGTCTGTATAAAACCATATCTTTGATCACCTTTGTCAAGCGCTTATTCCAACTCCGAGATGCTTGCACTAGTCCATAAATGGAACGTTGGAGCTTGCACACTCTGTCAGCACTTTTTGGATCAACAAAACCTTCAGGCTGCATCATATACAACTCTTCTTCTAGAAATCCATTCAAGAATGCAGTCTTGACATCCATTTGCCAAATTTAATAATCATGAAATGCAGCAATAGCCAACATGATTCGGACAGACTTAAGCATCGCTACGGGTGAGAAAGTCTCATCGTAGTCAACCCCTTGAACTTGTCGAAAACCTTTCGCAACAAGTCGAGCTTTGTAGACAGTAACATTACCATCAGCGTCTGTCTTCTTCTTAAAGATCCATTTATTCTCAATGGCTTGCCGATCATCGGGCAAGTCAACCAAAGTCCATACTTTGTTTTCATACATGGATCCTATCTCGATTTCATGGCCTCTAGCCATTTTGCGAATCTGGGCTCATCATCGCTTCCTCATAGTTCGTAGGTTCATCATGGTCTAGTAACATGACTTCCGAATAGGATTTCCGTACCACTCAGTGCGGATCTTACTCTAGTAGACCCACGAGGTTCAAGAGAAACTTGATCGAAGTTTCATGATCAATATCATTAGCTTCCTCACTAATTGGTGTAGTTGTCACAGAACCGGTTCTTGTGATGAACTACTTTCAATAAGGGAGTAGATCTGATTATCTCATCAAGTTCTACATTCCTCCCACTCACTTCTTTCGAGAGAAACTCCTTCTCTAGAAAGGATCCAAATTTAGCAACGAAAATCTTGCCTTCAGATCTGTGATAGAAGGTGTACCCAATAGTCTCCTTTGGGTATCCTATGAAGACACATTTCTCCGATTTGGGTTCGAGCTTATCTGGTTGAAGTTTCTTCACATAAGCATCGCAGCCCCAAACTTTGAGAAACGACAACTTTGGTTTCTTGCCAAACCACAGTTCATAAGGCGTCGTCTCAACGAATTTTGATGGTGCCCTATTTAACGTGAATGCGGCCGTCTCTAAAGCATAACCCCAAAATGATAGCGGTAAATCGGTAAGAGACATCATAGATCGCACCATATCAAGTAAAGTACGATTACGACGTTCGGACACACCATTTCGTTGTGGTGTTCCAGGTGGCGTGAGTTGCGAAACTATTCCACATTGTTTCAAATGTAAACCAAACTCGTAACTCAAATATTCTCCTCCACGATCAGATCGTAGAAATTTTATTTTCTTGTTACGATGATTTTCTACTTCACTCTGAAATTCTTTGAATTTTTCAAATGTTTCAGACTTGTGCTTCGTCAAGTAGATATACCCATATCTGCTCAAATCATCTGTGAAGGTGAGAAAATAACGATATCCGCCACGAGCCTCAACATTCATCGGGCCACATACATCTGTATGTATGATTTCCAACAAATCTGTTGCTCCCTCCATAGAACCGGAGAACGGTGTTTTGGTCATCTTGCCCATGAGGCACGGTTCGCAAGTACCAAGTGATTCATAATCAAGTGATTCCAGAAGTCCATCAGTATGGAGTTTCTTCATGCGTTTTATACCGATATGACCTAAACGGCGATTGCCACAAATATGTTGCACTATCATTATCAACTCTGCATCTTTTGGCTTCAACATTATGAATATGTGTATCACTACTATCGAGATTTAATAAAATAGACCACTCTTCAAGGGTGCATGACCATAAAAGATATTACTCATATAAATAGAACAACCATTATTCTCGATTTAAATGAATAACCGTCTCGCATCAAACAAGATCCAGATATAATGTTCATGCTCAACGCGGCACCAAATAACAATTATTCAGGTCTAAAACTAATCCCGATGGTAGATGTAGAGGTAGCGTGCCGACCGCGATCACATCGACTTTGGAACCATTTCCCACGCAAGATCGTCACCTCGTCCTTAGCTAATCTTCGCTAATCCGTAGTCCCTGCTTTGAGTTGCAAATGTTAGCAGCAGAACCCGATATCAAATACCAGTGCTCTGCAAGCATTAGTAAGGTACACATCAATAACATGTATATCACATATACCTTTGTTCACTTTGCCATCCTTCTTATCCGCCAAATACTTGGGGCAGTTCCGCTTCCAGTGTCCAGTCTGCTTGCAGTAGAAGCACTCAGTTTCAGGCTTAGGTCCAGACTTAGGTTTATTCTCTTGAGCAGCAACTTGTTTGCTGCTCTTTTTGAAGTTCCCCTTCTTCTTCCCTTTCCCCTTCTTCTTGAAACTAGTGGTCTTGTTGACCATCAACACTTGATGCTCCTTCTTGATTTCTACCTCCGCGGCTTTCAGCATCGCGAAGAGCTCGGGAATAGTCTTGTTCATCCCTTGCATGTTATAGTTCATCACAAAGCTCTTGTAGCTTGGTGGCGTGATTGGAGAATTTCATCAATGGCGCTATCATCCGGAAGATTAACTCCCAGTTGAATCAAGTGATTATTATACCCGGACATTTTGAGTATATGCTCACCGATGTAACTGTTCTCCTCCATCTTGCAGCTATAGAACTTATTGGAGACTTCATATCTCTCAATCTGGGCATTTGATTGAAATATTAACTTCAACTCTGGAACATCTCATATGCTCCATGACGCTCAAAACGTCATTGAAGACCAGTTCTAAGCCGTAAAGCATGGCACATCGAACTATAGAGTAGTCATCGCTTTGCTCGCCAGACGTTCTTAACGCCGTCGGTTACATCGGAAGCAGTTCGCACCCAGCGGTGCTTCCAGGCGTAACTCTTCGTGCAGCAATGAGGATAATCCTCGAGTTACGGACCCGATCCGTGTAATTGCTACCATCATCTTTCAACTTTGCTTTCTCAAGGAACGCATTAAAATTCAATGGAACAACAGCACGAGCCATCTATCTACAAACAAACATAGACAAGCAAAATACTATCAGGTACTAAGTTCATGATAAATTTAAGTTCAATTAATCATATTACTTAAGAACACCCACTTAGACAGACATCTCTCTAGTCATCTAAGTGATCACGTGATTCAAATCAACTAAACCATGTCCGACCATCACGTGAGATGGAGTAGTTTCAATGGTGAACATCTCTATGTTGATCATATCTACTATATGATTCACGCTCGACCTTTCGGTCTCCGTGTTCCGAGGCCATATCTGTATATGCTAGGCTCGTCAAGTATAACTGAGTATTCGCGTGTGCAACTGTTTTGCACCGTTGTATTTGAACGTAGAGCCTATCACACCCGATCATCACGTGGTGTCTCAAAGACAAAGAACTTTCATAACGGTGCATACTCAAGGAGAACAGTTCTTGATAATTAGTGAGAGATCATCTTAAAATGCTACCGTCAATCAAAGCAAGATAAGATGCATAAAGGATAAACATCACATGCAATCAATATAAGTGATATGATATGGCCATCATCATCTAGTGCTTGTGATCTCCTTCTTCGAAGCACCGTCGTGATCACCATCGTCACCGGCGCGACACCTTGATCTCCATCGTAGCATCGTTGTCGCCACGCCATCTATTGCTTCTCGACTATCGCTACCGCTTAGTGATAAAGTAAAGCAATTATGTATGCGTTGCATTTCATACAATAAAGCGACAACCATATGGCTCCCGCCGATTGCCGATAACGTTTACAAAACATGATCATTTCATACAATAAAATATAGCATCACATCTTGGCCATATCACATCACAACATGCCCTGCAAAAACAAGTTAGACGTCCTCTACTTTGTTGTTGCAAATTTTACGTGGCTGCTACGGGCTTAAGCAAGAACCAATCTCACCTACGCATCAAAACCACAACGATAGTTTGTCAAATAGACTCCGTTTTAACCTTCACAAGGACCGGGCGTAGCCACACTCGGTTCAACTAAAGTTGGAGAAACAGACACCGCTAGTCACCGTGGTGCAAAGCACGGCGGTAAAACCAGTCTCGCGTAAGCGTCGCGTAATGTCGGTCCGGGCCGCTTCATCCAACAATACCGCCGAACCAAAGTATGACATCTTTGGTAAGCAAGATGACTTATATCGCCCACAACTCACTTGTGTTCTACTTGTGCATATAACATCAAACCATAAAACCTTAGGCTCGGATACCCTTTGTTGGGGAACGAGTAATTTCAAAAATTTCCACGCACACCCAAGATCATGGTGATGCATAGCAACGAGAGGGGAGAGTGTTGTCACGCACCCTCGTGAGGCGAAGCGGAAGCGTTGACGCAACATAGAGGAAGTAGTCGACGTCCTCCCGGTCCGACCGATCCAAGCACCGTTACTCGGCACCTCCGAGTTCTTGACACGCCAGACAGCTCGATGACGCACCCGATCTCCGATCCAGCAGAGGCGGGGAGGAGTTCCGTCAAGACGACGGCGTGGTGACGATCTTGATGTTCTCTGTCGCAGGCTTCGCCTAAGCACCGCTACAATATGACCGAGGTGTAATATCGTGGAGGGGGGCACCGCACACGGCTAAGGAACGATCTCAATGATCAACTTGTGTGTCTAGGGTGCCCCCTACCCCCGTATATAAAGGAGGGAGGGAGGAGGAGGCCGGCCCAAGGGGGTGGCGCGCCCTAGGGGGGGCAAACCTACTCCAAGTAGGTTTGGCCCCCCTTTCCTATTAGGAGTAGGAGAAGGAAGGAAGAGGGGGGAGGAGAGAAGGAACGGGGGGGCCGGCCATTTCGAGACTCCTCGTCATGTCCATGATCACATCCGGGACTCCGAACAAACTTCGGTACATCAAAATACATAAACTCATAATATAACTGTCATCGAAACCTTAAGCATGCGGACCCTACGGTTCGAGAACAATGTAGACATGACCGAGACACGTCTCTGGTCAATAACCAATAGCGGGACCTGGATGCCCATATTGGTTCCTACATATTCTACGAAGATCTTTATTGGTCAAACCGCATAACAACATACGTTATTCCCTTTGTCATCGGTATGTTACTTGCCCGAGATTTGATCGTCGGTATCCAATACCTAGTTCAATCTCGTTACCGGCAAGTCTCTTTACTCGTTCCGTAATACGTCATCATAACTAACTTATTAGTTACATGCTTGCAAGGCTTGGGTGATGAGTATTACCGAGAGGGCCCAGAGATACCTCTCCGACAATCGGAGTGACAAAACCTAATCTCAAATTATGCTAACTCAATATGTACCTTCGGAAACACCTGTAGTACTCCTTTATAATCACCCAGTTACGTTGTGACGTTTGGTAGTACCCAAAGTGTTCTTCGGTAAACGGAGTTACACAATCCTCATAGTTACTGAGGAACATGTATAAGTCATGAAGGAAGCAATAGCAGAATACTAAACGATCAAGTGCTAAGCTAACGGGATGGGTCATGTCAATCACATCATTCTCCTAATGATGTGATCTCATTAATCAAATGACAACACATGTCTATGGTTAGGAGACATAACCATCTTTGATTAATGAGCTAGTCAAGTAGAGGCATACTAGTGACTATATGTTTGTCTATGTATTCACACATGTATCATGTTTCCGGTTAATACAATTCTAGCATGAATAATAAACATTTATCATGATATGAGGAAATAAATAATAACTTTATTGTTGCCTCTAGGGCATATTTCCTTCAGTTTGATTGTCTAGTGGATGTGTGATTTGGACTTGTTCTTGAGTGTTCCACCTTGTGATTTCTCCCCGTTCTTCCCCGTGTTCATCGTGTTCTTCGAGGGATCCCACTCCAAACGTGAAAGATCGACGCTATAGGGTTCCACCCTACATCATATGGTCTCATGAGCCACGTTGATCACGCTTTTGGAGCCCCTACCCGTGTTTTCTAGCTTGATTTTGTTGTTTTCGTCCTAAACCGAAAATCCCCACCAAAAATAGCCCCAAGTTTTTTGTGATTTGTTGGTTTTGATGATGTTTTGTTGATTTTGATCCGTGGATTTGCTTGGTTTCAAGTGGATCTAGCTTTCCCCCAAGTTTCCCCACCTTCCGTCCACGAAATCTCGTCAATTCTGACCCCAAAATCCCCAAATTCCGCCCAAAAATTCGTCTCCACGAGCAAATCCCGAGCGGATTGACTTGCCCGGATCTTCCGGACCTTCTCCCGGATCATCCGGACATCCCCCGGATCAGCTGGACGCCCCCCGGACGTCCGGATAACCCATCGCCCAAATTTCCAAACCGAGTCGACGAACCGGATCATCGGAAGTACTCCCGGATCATCCGGACCTAGCCGGATCATCCGGACCTTCTCCGGATGTCGGTTAACCCGAAACCGACACGGACAGATTCTTGTTTCGCCATAACTAATTCATCCGAGTCCGATTTTGACGTTCTTTAGCTCATTTTGAAGCTCTTGGCATCACCCACCCACAAAAATACCACCAACATCGTTTGACTCCATCATATTTTCTGAAATTTGGCAAGTTTGCCTAGGCCCTCCACCATATCATCCGCATTACCACCACCGACTTCCGCAACCTAACCCATTTTGTTCCCCATTGCATATGTGGTTGCTTGAGTAGTGATTCACGTCTCCTAAGGTGTTTCGACTACTTAGGGACAATTGCTTCTTCATCAACCACCACCACCACTTCCGCATAGACGTGCCCACCATAAACTTCCAACAACCCAACTTAACCCAATTGTTGGTTGAGCTTGTTCGAGTTGTGGCTTGTGTCTCCTAAGGTGTTTCGGCTACTTAGGGACGGCAACTTCAACTCCGACATGTGTATAGCCCATCATTCCACTTCCGCATTGCCCAGTGCAAACCACCACCGCTTTTCCGCTACCACCATTTGACATTTGCATTTGGATTTTGAGTTTGCGGTTCTTCCGTTTCCTAAGGTGTTTCGGCTACTTAGGGATGAGTCTCCATCATCTTGGTATCTACACCAAGAACACCGCCACTCATCATCGCAAAGGACGGTAACCTCGACGACACCCTTGTATATTCCCTTGCAATTGCATTGTTAACCCCTAGCCCATTTTGCGTTACTTGCCTATCGAGACTAGCCATTTGAGTATTGCCGGCAACGTTACTTGTGCACATTAGTGGTCCATACCTTCCATTGCATACACACCATATCATATTGGTATCATATCACCCTTTGTGTCACAATATCATTCCCGCATATACACAATTGCTATCTTGGTTTGTGCAATGTGCAAAAGTGGCCAAAAAAAGAGAAAAAGCTTTTAAGCAAAAAGAGAGCAAAGAGCTCGTGAGCAAGTGCCATAGCATCATACCCCCATTGCAAATAAGAGCCATACCAAAATCTACATCATATGATATCATGCTTGAGAGAAATACCGGGAACCATACATACATAGCATACTTGGGATAGAAGGTTTACCCATATTGCATCTATAGGTTGTGCACAAGTGTCGTATCCGCCTATTGAGCAATCGTGCTAGCGTCTCTCTTGAGTTGTGCAACACGAGCGTTTTCCGTGGACTCCACATTTTGTGCTCATTCCTTGGTTGCACGACCCCATTTATCTATCCGTGTGTGTTTCCGTGTACCATGTGCTATTGGTCTACTTGTTTCACTTGCGGATTTGTGAATCTTTTTCAACATTATTGACTCTTGCTAACATTTTGCATTAAATTTTTGTGCCACTATCCTCACCGAGCTCTACCATAAGCTTTACTTGATAGGTGTGAGTGAACAAGTCCGGTACCAATTCCACTATTCTTTCATCTCACATTGAGTGAAACGGGATACATCCTCAACATTGGGAAAAGGTAACTTGGTATTGTTTATCTCATTTCCTACTCACCTCTACTCGAGTCTTGTGATGGATAGGCAAGGCATTTCACCTTCGGTCTACAACAACAACGACGAGTTCGATGCCATGAACAACAACTCGGACGCCAAGATGCAAGCTCAAATGGAGGAGATCAAAGCCCTCATCAAGTCCTACAAGCGATCTTCCTCATCTTGAGAAGACGCCAAGAGCACATGCTTCCGAGCTACCATCTCCGGCAAGATCACATCGGCATCGACACCATCACCAACAAGAACGTGAAGGTCAAGAGCTCTACATCAACAACCGCTCAATGACTTCACCATCTCCCTTGGCATCTTCGCCAAGCGACTTCAAGGCATCTTCGCCTACGAACATACGGCATCTTCGCCAACAAGAACCACAAGACTACGCTCAAGAGAAGCTCCCCAAGCTCAAGTCCGCGACTTCCTCGAGCTACTACGACCTCGACATCGACCACGCGATTCCTTTCTATAGGACTCAAGAACCCGAGGATTACCTCGAGTGGGAGCGTTTGATGGACGACTACCTCAAGCTACATCAAGTTCATCCCGAGGATCAAGTGAAGTGCGCCACAAGAAACTTCCACGACTACGCCTCGACATGGTGGCTTCACACACCTTCGGAGAGCTACGAGATGAGTTGGCCCAAGACGAAGAGAGCTTTACGGCGAGAGTTTGTGCCTCCAACCTACACGGAACAACTTCGACGCCAATTGGAGAACACCACCCAAGGATCCAAGTCCATCGACAAGTACTTCAAGGAGATGATGATTGCCTTGCGACGAGCCGGCGTGGACGACCCCATGTCAATGAAGTTCCACTTCATGATGGGATTGCACAATGACATATCCAAGACCATCTTCCTCGAGAACTACAAGTCCATCGACGACTACTACATTGGTGCTCTCAAGGTGGAACAAGAACTCATGAAGGCCAAGGCTTCTCCACCCCAAGCACACTTCGCGGCGACCAAGCTCTACGACAAGCATGAGGCTAGTACCACCATGATGTCCAAGGCCGACAAGCTACAAGACGATGCTCCCAAGTGTGACTTCACCGCCATCCCTCTTTGTGGCATTGATGATGCCGAGTCTACTTCGACTCTTTTTCAAGACGGTGCGGCGACGAGTTCGACTACGGAGACTTTCAAGAACCAAGCTTTGGAGGCGAGTGACAAGGTGGCGAGCAAGGATGATGCTTCCATCTTAGGAGGCGAGAGTGATGTTGAGCCATCTTGGCTTTCATCCACGGCGAGAGTGATGACGTGCCATCTTGGCCTTCATCCACGGCGGCGATGACGAGATGGTTGAGCATGGGATCTTCCCTTCGACCACGACGACGTATGATGACTTGAGTGACTTGTGCCACCATATTGAGAGTGAGAGTGACTTCACCACTAGCCCCATATATGATGAGTTGCCACAATTCCCATGTGAGGAGAGCCACAACCCCCACCACTTGAGTGAGATGAGTGACTCCACCATACGTGAGTTTGAGTGCACCAATTTTGAGGGAGTGAGTGAACCACCACATAGAGAGAGTGAGATAGTTGATAGGTCTCGTGAGGCCATTTGCATTTCTAACAACTTGACCTCTACCTCTATTGTGTCTTCTCGTTTGGTGCTAGGTCCCATTTATGATGACGCGCCGATCCTCGACGACTTCGTCCTCCCTTTGGACAAGACGATGGCCATGGTGGAATATGATGCACCCCCCACATGGTTCCATCAAGATGAAGATGACCACCATTTGGTCTTTCCCACCTCACCTACACCACATGAGTGGAATGACAAAGGTAACAAAGGTGACGGTGATGCTCTAGTCCCACTAGTGGACATTCTTGAGATTGATTGCTTGCATGATGTTGATCCACCTATTGCCATGCTTCATGCTAGTATGATTTCCCCATGTGATGATTTGCCCATTTATGATGAATATGATGATTCTCATGTGGAGTCTATTAGTAGTGATGCCATGTTACATAGGATTTCTTGTGACAATTCTTTAGGTCACATCATGTTTGATAATCCGCTTGACTTGTCATATGCTATGCATGAGATCAACCATATGTCTTATTTGCAATCTCTTCATAGTGACTATGCATATGCCATTAAAATAAACCCAATTTGCACATATGGCATAGATGACAAGCCCATGGTTATTGGCATTTGTTTCTCTTGTGATGATATTAATATGCTCCTTTGCATCATTTATCTCATATGCCATGCCATGACCACCTAGCCCGGATATGCATTGTTTTGGATGTTGTCCATTTTCTCCATATGATGTTTCTGATATTGCTCATGAGGAGACCCCCATAGTTTCCTCATACATGTTAGGAGAATTTGATCAATCCCATTCATTGCATGATCCCAATACTTGTGTGCACCATATGCTCCCCATGAATAAACATGCTTTTGATGTGCCATATACTTGTTTGCTCAATTTGTGTCCCCATCGTGTCATACATAATAACTATTCTTTCATGATGGATGACATGTTCTTATACCATGCATCAAATTTCTTTGAGCGATGCTTATCTTGTGCTAACTCACACGTGCACATACACATCATGATGGATGATGTGTACATTTACCACGCGCACAATTTCTTTGGTTTGTGTCTCTTTTGTGTAGGTACCCATGAATACTTGTCAACCCCGCAATCCCATGAGTTGACAAAACGAGCTCTTGAGAGCAATGACGATTTGGGATCCCGTGGACTATCCTTACCACCGTTCCCTTCGCGCAAGGACTACGCGCAACTCCTCTACTTGGCTCTCACACGGCTATGGGCCATTTACCACTTCTCACATTATGCTCATTTTACCGTGTTCACTTTGCATGCTATGCTTGCTTCTATGCCTTTGCCATGCAATTGTGACCCTTTGATGAGGACATCAATACCATTGTTACACCCACAGCCCCTACTGTTACATATACGGGACCAATTACTAGAGCTCGCGCACGCCAATTAAATTACCAGGTACTTTCGTTTCTTGGTAATGATTCTAATGTTCATGAGAATATGATGCTGCCTAAATTGGATACATTTGTTTTGCTTACAAATGAAGGGCCTAGCTTGGAGAAGGATGAACATTGGAGCAAGAACACGCATGGAGTTGATAGCATGCTAAGGATCAAGAACGGAGTTACAAGTGATGATTTCAGGACTTTGAAGCCACCATAAGGAGTGCATGAAGCCTTGGACGAAATATACAAGATGCCACTTCATAATATTCGTCCAGAGGCTATTCTAGGTGCTGCGTCACCTTATTATTGGGCCAGGCCCATGTAATTTAGAAATACTTAAGTATAGGCTATTTTTAGAGTCCGTATGTGTGGGGAAACAAGAGTTAGGGTTGGTTTCGGACCCCACCCTCAAGGGCCACGAAATTCCCTCCTTGTCCCCCATATATACAGCCGTTAGGGCGTCGTTTAGACTTCGGGTTTTGTTTAGATCAAAAGTTCGCCATAGCTGCAACTTCGCGTACTTCGTTTGTGTTCAACGACCAGACAAAGGCGTCACAGAACCCCACCTTGATGAATAAAGCTTTCATCTTATATTCGCAATATCCAGATTGCAATCTCAGTTTCTTGCTTGTTCTTCGTTTGCTCGGAGGAAATAGACCCTCGTGGTCAGGTTGATAGTGCTCCTGCGTGGTCAATAACCTCTCGGAGTTGGTTTAGCGATTGCTAAGGTGCGACGTCCTCGCACGCTCGTAGTCGGATCGTCAAAGTCGACTTCCACCAAAGCGAAATCCACCATCTCATCGAAAGACGGGACACCTTTGCCTCTATCACCCTTGTTTGCATCTACCCATGATTTTCCATTATGATATTCCTATGTGTATTTGCATGCTTGGTGGAGATCCTTGTTGCTTTTGCCATGTTTATCATGTGCCCCATTCTATTGATGCTTGTTGTGTTGGGAGAGTCATGATGACCCATTGCTATTCACATATAGCCTCTCGCCAATACATTCATGATATTGTACTCATATCTTGCTTTCATGCTTGTGCTATGACTTGTGAATTATTCATGCCCACTATTTGCACCAATGACATGTTTGCCATGATTCCTCCTAGTATGTTGCATCTTCGCACTACTAGCATACTTGCCTTGATAGCTATGAATGCTCGCTATATTGCATCACCCATGTTCCACTACTTGCTTTCTTGGGTTGATGACATATATGCTCATGCCTCACACATGTTGAACAATTGCTCTTTCCTTTGTGTTGAGTGCCACGATGTCTTCACTACACCCTATGCACGTTATGCTTCGATTGTCTTGCATTTGACCCATGTGTTTAGACATCTTATCTTATGTGGTGTTGTGAATGATTCCTATGCCTACCATAGACCTTTCATTGAGCGCTTTGCCGATGTTTGCTATGAACTTGAGGTGGATGCTTATGCTCTTGTCACATATATTTGCATCTTGACCTCCATTTGCATGCTTGTTCCCATGATATACTTGATTGTGCTCAATTTATATGCTCAAATGCCATGCCATACTTCTTTGTCAAACCATATGCTATGCTTGATGACAACACTTGTTGGGTGATTCACCTCTTGAATGCTTGGTTTTGCTCTCACGACAACCACATTTGTTTTTCCAAGTGCTTGTTATCTTTGCTACTTTTGAAGAAATTACAAGACGGTGCGACATTGGAGGGTGCCCATTTGGAACTACAAGATGACAAATGCTTGGTGATCGTCCACTTCTACACGACGACATCATCTCTTTCCCATGGTGATTTGGATTTCGATCCGAGGTCGGATCTTTCCCAAGGGGGAGGGGATGATGCGGAGCATCCTACGGACATCACCATGTCAAGAGCCCATTTGGCAAGTGACACGTACGACATCTACTTCACACACACTAAGGTGAATCATCTCCTTTACACATGCTCACTTGACCCCTTCGAGGATGGCATACTACTTGACACTTCTCCCGTGTGCATGCATAGGTATTTTCGGAACTTTACGGACGACGAGGAGGAGTTTAAGCGCCAAGGAACGACTACACCATCCGCGAGGGAAGCGTGGAAGAGAAGGCGGAAGAAAGGAAGAAGAAGAACGGAGCAGGACTGGAGTTGCCCGGATCATCCGGACCCCCAGCCGGACGATCCGGACCGAGCCCGGATGATCCGGACGACCTCCGGACGATCCGCTAACGCTACCAAGACAACAGAACCCGCTCGACGGCCGGATCATCCGGACGGTCGCCGGATCATCCGGACTTCGACACCGGATCATCCGCCACCATCCGGATCATCCGGACCCGCTTCACAGTCGTGACTTGGGCCGAAGCCCGTGTAGCCCTTCGCCCCTCACTTACCCCTTCGCCCCTTGGGCTATAAATAGACCTCCTACACCTCCTTTCTAGGGTTAGCAAAGTGATAGCTCTTTCTTAGGTGAGCTTTGCTCCTACCTATCTCTACTCTTGTGAGAGAGAGACCACTACTCCATTGGAGGCCAAGACCTCCATCTAGGAGAAGATCCCGCGGGATATCATCAAGACCCCCCTTGTGGGAAGATCCATCTAGGATATCATCAAGACCTCCTCTTGGAGATGAACCTTACCTTGTATCTTTCCCTTTGTTGTTCATGTACCTTGTGATCTTGTGTGTTTGATTGTCTAGTGGATGTGTGATTTGGACTTGTTCTTGAGTGTTCCCCCTTGTGATATCTCCCCGTTCTTCCTCGTGTTCATCGTGTTCTTCGAGGGATCCCACTCCAAACGTGAAAGATCGACGCTATAGGGTTCCACCCTACATTAGATGCTCCGCATCATATCCCCTCCCTTCGAAAGGATCCGACCTCGGATCTAGATCTTCATCACCATGGAATGGCGAGAGGTCTTTGACGTTGAAGGTGTCGCTCATGTTGTACTTGTCGCTTGGTAGGTCGAGCTTGTAGGCGTTGTTGTTGTAGCGTGCTAACACCTTGAAGGGTCCATCGGCTTGGGGTACTAGTTTGGACTTGCGTTCGTTGGGGAAGCGTTCCTTGCGAAGGTGTAGACACACGAGATCGCCTATGTTGAAGATCATGGGTTGCTTGTTGATGTTGAGCTTGGTCGCTAGTCGTTGTACTTGTCGCTCAATGGTGTTTCTTGTATCTTCATGCATCTTCTTGATGTAGCTTGCACGGGCATTTGCGTCGAGGTTGGTGCGCTCTTGTAGAGGTAGAGGTAGAATATCCAATGGGGACAATGGGTTGAAGCCGTAGACGACCTCGAAAGGGGACTTGCCGGTCGTCGAATGTCTTGCGTGGTTGTAGGCGTACTCGGCGATGGGTAGACACGCCTCCCACTCCTTGATGTTCTTCTTGATCAACACGCGAAGTAGAGTGGAGAGCGTCCGGTTCGTCACCTCCGTTTGGCCGTCGGTTTGAGGATGGTAAGCGGATGAGAAGAAGAGCTTGATTCCGAGCTTGGCGCATAGGGTCTTCCAAAAGTAACTCAAGAATTTGACGTCGCGGTCGGAGACGATTGTCTTTGGTACTCCATGGAGGCGCAAGATTTCCCTACAAAAGAGATTTGCAATATGTGAAGCATCGTCTACCTTGTTGCAAGGAATGAAATGTGCCATTTTGGAAAATCAATCCACAACAACAAACACGGAATCCTTTCCATTTTGAGTTCTAGGAAAACCAAGTATAAAATCCATGCTAATGTCTTCCCAAGGTTGATAAGGAATAGGAAAAGGCATGTAAAGACCATGAGATTGAGCTTTTGACTTAGCTTTGTGGCATGTTGAGCATCTTGTGGTGAAGCGTGAGACGTCTCGAAACATCTTTGGCCAAAAGTAGTTCTTGGAGAGTGTGGCGAATGTCTTGTCGCGTCCAAAGTGTCCCATGAGTCCACCGCCATGAGCCTCTTGCAAAAGGAGCAAACGAAGAGAAGACTCGGGTATGCATAGTTTGTTAGCTTTCATAAGATAACCATCCTTGAGGTAATATTGTTCCCGAGATGTATGCGTCAAACATTTAGCATAATGAGGTGCAAAAGATGGATCACTAGCATATAAATCTTTGATGTGCTCAAAACCAATAACATTCAACTCAAGTTGGGTGACAAGCGTGCATATGCGTGAAAGTGCATCGGCAACTACATTTTCCTTGCCCTTAATGTACTTGATCACATATGGGAAAGATTCAATAAACTCACTCCATTTCGCATGACGCTTGTTCAATTTAGTTTGACCTTTGAAGTACTTAAGCGTTTCATGATCGGTATGGATGACAAACTCATGAGGTCGAAGATAATGTTCCCAAACATGTAGCACATGCACTAAAGCATACAATTCCTTGTCATACACGGGATAGTTAAGTTGAGCACCGGAGAGTTTTTCACTAAAATAAGCAATGACTCATTTTTCTTGCATTAAAACTCCGCCAATTCCGGTACCACTTGCATCACAATGGACCTCAAAACTTTTGTCAAAATTGGGCAAAGCAAGAATCGGAGCATGAGTAAGCAAAGACTTGAGCTCATCAAAAGCGTTTGATTGCAAAGGTCCCCAAACAAAAGGAGTATTCTTCTTACTCAAAGCATGCAAAGGAGCAATAGTGCTAAAGTTTTTCCCAAAGCGGCGATAAAAACCTGCAAGACCAAGGAAACTTTGCACTTGTTGCAAATTGGTGGGTTGGGGCCAAGTTTTAATTGCTTTGATCTTAGTTTCATCAACATGGACACTGATACAGGCAAAGGTGTCCCGTCTTTCGATGAGATGGTGGATTTCGCTTTGGTGGAAGTCGACTTTGACGATCCGACTACGAGCGTGCGAGGACGTCGCGCCTTAGCAATCGCTAAACCAACTCCGAGAGGTTATTGACCACGCCGGAGCACGATCAACGACCACGAGGGTCTATTTCCTGCGAGCAAACGAAGAACAAGCAAGAAACTGAGATTGCAATCTAGATATTGCGAATATAAGATGAAAGCTTTATTGATCAAGGTGGGGTTCTGTGGACGCCTTTGTCCGTCGCTGAACACAAACGGCACGTGAAGTTGCAGCTATGGCGAACTTTTGATCTAAACAAAACCCAAAGTCTAAACGGTGCCCTAAGGGCTGTATATATGGAGGAAGAGGGGAGAATTTCGTGGCCCTTGGTGGAGGGTCCAAACTAACCCTATCTCTTGTTTCCCACACATACGGACTCTAAAAATAGCCTATACTAATGTATTTCGAAATTACATGGGCCTGGCCCAATAATAAGGTGACGCAGCACCTAGAATAGCCTCTGGACGAAATTTATGAAGTGGCATCTTGTATATTTCGTCCAAGGCTTCATGCACTCATTATGGTGGCTTCAAAGTCCTGAAATCATCACTTGTAACTCCATTCTTGTCCCCCTTGCGCATGCCATCATCTCCATGCTTGTAATTGCTCCAATGTTCATCCTTCTCCAAGCTAGGCCCTTCATTTGTAAGCAAAACAAATGTATCCAATTTAGGCAGCATCATATTCTCATGAACATTAGAATCATTACCAAGAAACGAATGTACCTGGTAATTTAGTTGGCGTCTTGTGAGCTCTAGTAATTGGTCCAAGATGTATAGCAGCAGGGGCTGTGGGTGTAACAATGGTATTGATGTCCTCATCATCCTCCCCTTCTTGAAATGAAGTCGTCCTCGACGGAAGTTCATCTTCCTCACCCAAATATGGCTTCAAATCTGCAATGTTAAAAGTGGGACTAACCCCAAAATCTGCAGGCAGCTCAAGTTTATATGCATTATCATTTACTTTCTCCAACACCTTAAAGGGACCAGCAGCACGTGGCATTAGCTTTGATTTGCGCAAATCAGGAAATCTATCCTTACGCAAATATAACCAAGCAAGATCTCCAGGTGCAAACACAACATGTTTTCTACCCTTATCTCCAGCAAGTTTATATTTAGCATTCATACGCTCAATGTTTTCCTTAGTTAACTCATGCATTTTTAAAATCAATTCAGCACGTTCTTTAGCATCAAAATTAACCTTCTCCGAAGATGGAAGAGGCAACAAATCAATAGGTGCACGAGGTAGGAAACCATACACAACTTCAAAAGGGCACATCTTAGTAGTAGAATGCAATGAACGATTATAAGCAAATTCAATATGAGGCAAGCATTGTTCCCACATTTTCTTATTATTATTCAAAACAGCTCTAAGCATAGTAGACAATGTTCTATTGACTAATTCAGTTTGTCCATCAGTTTGGGGGTGAGAAGTAGTACTAAAAAGCAGTTTAGCCCCCAACTTAGCCCATAAACATCTCCAAAAGTGGCTAAGAAATTTAGTATCACGATCTGAAACAATAGTATTTGGCACACCATGCAAGCGAATAATTTCACAAAAGAACAAATCAGCAACATTGACAGCATCATCGCTTTTATGACATGGTATAAAGTGTGCCATTTTCGAGAATCTATCCACGACAAAAAATATGCTATCCCTCCCCTTCTTTGTTCTAGGTAAACCTAAAACAAAGTCCATAGATATATCCTCCCAAGGAACACTAGGTACAGGCAAAGGCATATATAAACCATGAGGATTGAGTCGTGACTTAGCTTTTTGACATGTAGTGCAGCGAGCAATAAAACGCTCAACATCCCGTCTCATCTTTGGCCAAAAGAAATGTGTAGCAAGTACGTCCTCCGTCTTCTTCACGCCAAAGTGTCCCATTAGTCCTCCTCCATGCGCCTCCTGCAACAACAAAAGACGAACGGAGCTAGCTGGAATGCATAGCTTGTTAGCACGGAACACAAATCCATCATTAACGACAAACTTGTTCCATGTTCTTCCTTCTTTACAATTCTGCAATACATCTTTAAAATCAGCATCATGTACATATTGATCTTTGATGGTCTCCAAACCAAATATTTTGAAGTCAAGTTGTGAAAGCATAGTATAGCGACGAGACAATGCATCAACAATAACATTTTCTTTACCCTTCTTGTGTTTAATGACATAAGGAAAGTCTCAATGAATTCAACCCATTTAGCATGTCTACGATTCAGTTTAGCTTGACTTTTAATATGTTTCAAAGATTCATGATCGAATGTATAACAAATTCTTTGGGCCATAAATAATGTTGCCATGTTTCTAAAGTCCGAACAAGAGCATATAATTCTTTATCATAAGTAGAGTAATTCAGACTAGGCCCACTCAATTTTTCGTAAAAGTATGCAACAGGTTTGCCATCTTGTAATAACACACCTCCTAATCCAATTCCACTAGCATCACATTCATGCTCAAAAGTCTTATTAAAATCAGGAAGTTGGAGTAAAGGAGCATGTGTCAACTTAGCTTTCAATACCGTGAAGGCTTCTTCTGCGGTACCCCAAACAAAAGGCACATCCTTCTTTGTAAGCTCGTTGAGAGGTGCAGCAATGGTGCTGAAATCTCTCACAAAACGCCTATAGAAACCAGCGAGGCCAAGGAAACTCCTCACTTGTGTGACCGTTTTGGGCTGCGGCCAACTCTCAATAGCTTCAATCTTGGCTTTATCAACTTCAATTCCTGTGGAGTAACAACATAGCCAAGAAAAGATACTCGGTCGGTGCAAAAGGTGCACTTCCCAAGGTTACCAAACAAACGTGCATCACGTAGAGCATTAAAAACAGCATGTAAATGTTCCAAATGTTCTTCCAAAGATTTGCTATAAATCAGTATATCATCAAAATAGACTACCACAAATCGTCCAATGAAAGCACGTAAAACTTCGTTCATTAATCTCATGAAAGTACTAGGTGCATTAGTTAACCCAAAAGGCATGACTAACCACTCATATAATCCAAACTTAGTTTTAAATGCTGTTTTCCATTCATCTCCCAATTTCATACGAATTTGATGGTATCCACTACGCAAATCAACTTTGGAGAATATTGTAGAGCCACTCAATTCATCAAGCATATCATCTAGCCTAGGAATAGGGTGACGATAACGAATAGTAATATTATTGATGCCTCTATAATCAACACACATACGTGACGTACCATCCTTTTTCGGCACTAGAATAATAGGAACAGCACAAGGACTAAGGGATTCGCGTATATAACCTTTGTCGAGCAGCTCCTGTACTTGACGCATAATCTCCTTCGTCTCCTCTGGATTGGTACGGTATGGTGCACGGTTGGGTAATGATGCACGGTAAACAGATTTGCTGAAATCTAGCTCATCAATATCAGATTTGGTGGCAAGTAAACATGCACTTTTCAATTTAACTTCAGAAGCAACAGTAGATGGTTTATTATTAGGCTTCATGTGTTGCTCAAATTCTTTTGCCACAATCTGATTTTCACTCTTATTTTTCTCCTGTTTTGCTTTATTAGCTCTATTAATATCATCTTTCAAAATGGACTCAGGAGTCATAGGAAGCAAAGTAATATTTTTATCCTTATGAACAAGAGTATCTTGATTGTTTCTACCATGGTGTCTGAATTTTTATCAAATTGCCATGGTCTACCAAGTAACAAGGAACATGCTTGCATAGGTACCACATCACAATCAACATAATCAGCATATGTAGAGTTACTAAAATGCACACGAACAGTACGTGTTACCTTCACCTTGCCGCTGTTGTTGAACCATTGGATGTAGTAAGGATGTGGATGTGGTCTTGTGGTGAGAGATAGCTTCTCCACCATCTCCATGCTAGCCAAGTTGTTGCAGCTCCCTCCATCTATGATGACGCGGAATAGAACGTTCCTTCACAACTCCTTTGTATGGAACAAATTGTGCCTCTGATTTTGCTCAGCTTGTGTGACCTGCACACTCAAAACACGTTGAGCAACTAAACATTCATACCTGTCAGCATCTTTAGGAGCCATGTATTGCGTCTCATGATCAGAATCATCTCTACCGTGTTCTTCACGTGTAATAAGAGCCAACGTCTCCTCATCATTGTCACTAGCTGATAGAGGCGGGGTGTCCCGATCTTTCGATGAGATGATAACTATCGATTTGGTGGAGACGACTTTGACGATCCGACTACAAACGTGCACGACGTTGCGCCTTAGCAATCGCTAAACCAACTCCGAGAGGTTATTGACCACACCGGAGCACAATCAACCTGACCACGAAGGTCTATTCCTGCAAGCAATCGAAGAACAAGCAAGAATATGATAAAAGCAATCTAAATATTGCGAGTATGTATGAAGTATTGATAAAGGTGGGGATCCGTAAGCGGTCTTGGTCTGGTCGTTGGACACAAACGAAGTACACGAAGTTGCAATGGCTAACTTTTAACTAAACAAATCCCAAGGGAAAAGCTACTAGATGGATCTACTTATATAGGAGCAAGGGGTGGCGGCCAAGGAGGTGGGAGGACGTCCCAAGGCAGCCTAAAACTAACCCTAGGTCGTACAAGGCCAATGGGCCCAAGTGGAGGTGACGTAACACCTTTGGACTTGTAGTTTGACTCGGATTCTAGTGCAGCGTCAGATTGTTTTGTCCACAACTCAACGCTCCGGACGGATTTTAAGGTGATTCCAATTGTGCTGGAAAGAGCATGAAATCTTCTTTCCAAAAAAAATAATTACCCAATCGGAGTCCGTATAAAAAGTTGTTGGCGTTTTGAGTCAGGTATTATGGTCCGAATCTGAATCCTGAACGTGAGAGACTTGGACTCTATCTTTCTTGGGCCAAAAGTGACGTGAGAGGACTTTTGAACAGCAAATAAACATCTCTTTCTTCCTTATCTTCATATGTGGATTGTACAAATGTCCCATACACCTGCAATTAGACAAAACACAAAAGTGTGTGAAGTATTTTTGTTCGGATAACATAAATAGATTATTGAATAGTTTGCACTAGAAATCACCCGACAAATATGCATGTATGAAATATTTTTGGTCATATACAAGGTACTCATGTCCTCATCATCCTCCCTTTTGAAAATAAATCTTAATCTGAAATGGCTAATGATGCGGAGCATCCTTCCATCATCCCCATGGACTCTACATCGACACATCCAACCCCACAAGGACCTATGACTCGAGCACGTGCAAGAGCTCTTGAAACCGAGGTGACATCACTCCTCTCACAATTCCTTCGATTCACATGAGACATGGTTACTACCTCAAACGGATACACTTTGCATGCTCGGGTACCTCAAGAAGCTAAGAAGCAAGAAGGAAGCAAGGAGAAGATGGAAGCGGAAGAAGAAGAAGAAGAACGCTAACCACAACAAGTACCGTGGAGGCGGATTATCAAGACGAGCTCATGGACGACTACCGCTCCCCACAAGCGCGTACTATCGGATGATCCGGACCCGGTCATAAATCGGTCCGCTAACCCGACAAACGCCAGTTCAGAACCTCCCGAGAAGCGGACTACCGGAGGCAAGCGGTACTACCGCTCCAACACAAGCGGTACTACCGGACCCCAAGCCGGACATCCGCTCCCCCTCTCGCAGTACTACAGCAGAGCACCGGACCATCCGGGCCCCACTCGGATCATCCGGACCGATGGATCATCCTACCGTCGCCGGATCAGAACGCGGGCCTAGGGCCCATGTATCCCCTCCCACTTACCTCTTCGTGGACATAAACTATAAATACCCCTCACCTTCTTCTAGACAGTTTTAGCAATGGATTAGCTCATGTTTGTGTGAGAGCCTTTGCTCATCCACTTGGATACTTCTCCACGGAGATCACGACCTCTTAGGAGAAGATCCAGCGGATTCAAGACCCCTCTAGGGAAGAACATCAAGGCCTCCTCTTGGAGAAGAACGGCTACCTTTGTATCCTTACCTTTGTTGACTTTGGATCTCGTGAATCTCTTATGTGTATGATGATCTAGCACTTGTGTGATCGATCTCTTGTTGGTTGAGTGTCTCTCTCGTTCTTCCCGTGATTTCCCTTGTGCTTCCGCTGTTCTTCAGATTCCTCCGTGAGGATCCCTCCAAACGTGAAAGATCGGCGAATTAGGGTTCCACCCTACATCATATGGTATCATGAGCCACGTTGATCACGTTTTGGAGCCCCTACCCCGTGTTTTCTAGCTTGATTTTGTTGTTTTCGTCCTAAAACCCGAAAATCCCCACAAAATAGCCCCAAATTTTTTGTGATTTGTTAGTTTGATGATGTTTTGTTGATTTTGATCCGTGGATTTGCTTGGTTTCGAGTGGATCTAGCATCTCCCCAAGTTTCCCTCTTTCCATCCACAAAATCCACCGAATTTTCCCGAAATCACCCATTTCCACCCAAAATCGTGTTCAAATCCTGCAGTTCTCGTGCGATTGGTCGACTGCCGGATCATCCGGACCAAGTCCGGATCATCCGGACTCGCTGTATCATCCGAACCTCTGGCGGATCATCCGCTTCCTCTGTCGAAGCTGATACTTGTGCAATATCCCATCCACCACCAAACCATCTACTCATTTTTCACTCCCCACATACCACCACCATTTCCACATGCCCCCCACCATAGACAAACCCTCCGACTCCGACTATTTGAACTGTTGAGTTCGACAAATTGAGTTGAGATTTCCGTGTCCTTTTGTGTTTCGCTATCCAGTGCGGTGTGACATCAACAACACGACGCTCATCCTCGTCGGCTACTCACTCTTCGACACAAGACTTTGGTATCACTTTCGCCTTGATATCACCTTGGTATCGTGTCATACTCTTGCAATTGCATTGATAACCAACATAGCCCATCTTTTGCGTTGCTTACCCATCGAGACTAGCCATTGAGTATTGCCGCAACGTAACTTGTGCACATTAGGATCATACTCCATAGCATACATACCATAGCATAGTGGTGCATATCTTGAGATCCACTTGTGTGTCACAAAGTTGTCATCGCATACACAATTGCTATCTTGGTTCGATCAAGTTTGCATAAGAAAAGAGCTCAAAAGAGAAAGAGCCACCCAAGCTTTTAAGCAAAGAGAAAGATAAGCAAAGAGCTTATAAGCAAGAACCATAGCATCATACTACATTAAGATTGTCATATAAGATCATCTTGGATCATTGCACAAATACCATACATATAGCATACTTGGGATAGAGATCGTTGCATTTTTGCCTAGTAGGTTGTGCACAAGTTCCGTATCCGCCTATTGTGCAATCGTGCTAGCGTCTCTCTAGTATTGTGCAACAAGAGCATTTTCGTGGATTCCACATTTTGGCTCACTTTTGGTTTGCACAATCCCATTTATCTATTTGCGTGTGTGTTTCCGTGTACCACTACTTGCTTGGTCTACTTGTTACATTTGCAAATTTGCGAATCTTCTTCAACATTTTTGAGTCAAGCTAACGATTGCAATCAATTTTGTGCCACCATCCTAACCAAGCTCCACCAAAAGCTTTTACTTGTGTAGGTGTGAGAATCGACAAGGATCGGTACCAATAGTGCTATTTCATTGTCCGCATTTGAGTGAACTTGATTCATCTTCAACGGTCAAAGGTACATTGGTATTAGTTCTTCTCCTTCTACCACTCACAATTTGCTTGAAATGATGGATAGGCCAAGTTCTTCTACAAACCCACTCTTCATCGAGCAAGGCGACGACATGTCATCCCACGTCACCAAGAGCCACCTCTTTAGCGCAACGAGCTCTCCATCAAGAGCAACAAGCAATGAGTGAACGATCGACAACCTCTCCACCGACTTGCGACTCTCCGAGAAGCGTACAAGAGATTACTTCGACAACAAACTCGACGCACACAAGAAAGAGAATGATGCAAGAATGGACGAGATCCGCGCCTTGTTGGTGAACCGGCGTACTTCTACCTCTTCACACTCAAGACGGAGCCACTCAAGTCACCACTCCGACGACTCCTTCTCCGACACAAGTACACCGTCATCGAACACTCTTCGACGAGCCGCGCGTCAAGACCGTCATGCATCTCGCAACCCGCTACACGACAAGAATTCCAAGAGCAAGTGGATGAACAAGTTCCTCGTCCTCAATCAAACCAAGTAGCGTTTGCTCAAGCTCAAGAACGACAACGTCTTCGTCGCCAACAAGAACAAGAACGAGCGCGCCTACACCAACAACAACAAGACGCCGAGGCTCAACATCTTCAACAACAACAACGAGAAGCACAAGCTCTTGAGGCGGAACGCGCCCTTCAAGCATCAAGTCGAGCTATCGCCAACCGCAATCGCGAAAGGCGCAATCAAGAGGAAGCCCTTCGAGAAGAAATCCAAGAGAGGAACTACCATCCTAGAGCTCGCGACGCCAATTAAATTACCGGTACTTTCGTTTCTTGGTAATGATTCTAATGTTCATGAGAATATGATGCTGCCTAAATTGGATACATTTGTTTTGCTTACAAATGAAGGGCCTATGATAGGCGGGGTGTCCCGATCTTCGATGAGATGATAACTATCGATTTGGTGAAGATGACTTTGACGATCCGACTACAAGCGTGCACGACGTTGCGCCTTAGCAATCGCTAAACCAACTCCGAGAGGTTATTGACCACGCCGAACACGATCAACGACCACGAAGGTCTATTCCTGCAAGCAATCGAAGAACAAGCAAGAATATGATAAAAGCAATCTGAATATTGCGAGTATGTATGAAGTATTGATAAAGGTGGGGATCCGTGGCGGTCTTGGTCTGGTCGTTGGACACAAACGAAGTACGAAGTTGCAATGGCTAACTTTAACTAAACAAATCCCAAGCAAAAAGCTACTAGATGGATCTACTTATATAGGAGCAAGGGTGACGGCCAAGGAGGTGGGAGAACGTCCCAAGGCAGCCTAAAACTAACCCTAGGTCGTACAAGGCCAATGGGCCCAAGTGGAGGTGACGTAACACCTTTGGACTTGTAGTTTGACTCGGATTCTGGTGCAGCGTCAGATTGTTTCGTCCACAACTCAATGCTCCGGACGGCTTTTAAGGTGATTCCAATTGTGCTGGAAAGAGCATGAAATCTACTTTCCAACAAAAAAAGAATCACCCAATTCGAGTCCGTATGGAAAAGTTGTTGACGTTTTGAGACAGGTATGTCTGTGCAGTCCGAATCTGAATCCAGAACGTGAGAGACTTGGACTCTATCTTCTCTTGGCCCAAAAGTGACGTGAGAAGACTTTTGAACAACACCTAAACTTCTCCTTTTCCTTATCTTCATATGTGGATTGTACAAATGTCCCACACACCTGCAATTAGACAAAACACAAAAGTATGTGAAGTATTTTTGTTCGGATAACATAAATATATTATTGAATAGTTTGCACTAGAAATCACGACAAATATGCATGTATACAATATTTTGGTCTTATCCAAGGTAGTCATGTCCTCATCATCCTCCCTTCTTGAAAACAAAGCCGTCCTCGGCGTTGCTTAATCTGAAATGTGGCTAACAAAAGAGACAAGGTGTACATGTTGTATATGTATCGTCATCCATTTTACTTCCTTGATTTTTGCATATATGACACATGAATAGATGAGTAACTTGCATAGTTCATAAAATCTAAATCCAACAAATTAGCACAAGAACTAGAAGGCATGAAAATATTGCAACTCAGTTTGCACATGTAAGTGAAGCTCTTATTTATTTCAAAAGATTGACAATGTTCTTCATTAAACCATCCCAACATTGGTGAATAAACCTTACTTGCATCAAATTTACATGCTACAATATGCTTAAATAAGCAAACATGCAATGAGTCATTCGACACAGAATCATCACCAAGATTAGAGGTCATATCAAAACGATTAAACATTGATTCTTTTGCATCAACAGTTAATTCAATGGGTGCACTCAAAATTGTTGGTCTTTCAGTTGTTTGATCACATGACACATTCATGACAGTATCAAGATTCTCTAAAATAGGTGTTGTGCTCAAATCACCAGGTAACTCAACACATGATGCATTCAAGTTAACTAGGGATGCATCATTCTCATGTGAAGTTATATCATCAATACCTTCTTTGTTACCTTGTCGCAAAGACGTAGCTGATGTAGGTACACACGTAGACAATGCACCATGCTCTTGAGATGATGTTGCGCTCACAATCCGAGGTGGGGCTGCTCTAGTAGGTGCAACGGTGGAGGAACCAACCGGCGGTGGTGAGCATGAACTGGAATAGTAGTTGTTGTAGTCACCCAATGCATCCTCCTCAGAATTGTCTCTCAAAGGTACAAGCACGAACATACATACCAGTAATGCAACGAGGAATATACTGAAATCTTGCCTGAATATCATGGTTCAAACCACCAAAAAATCTATTCATTGTATCATCCTTAGATTCTTCTATGTCACAATGATGCATATAAGATTTGAACTCTTTGTAGTAAGCATGGACAGTGTTGTTGCCTTGTTTAAATTGTTCAAATTTGCGAAGCAATTCACGGCGATAGTAAGGAGGGAAAAAATGTTGTCTCATTACATATTTCAAATCTTTCCAAGTTGTGGGTTGGTTATCAATATTTTTCTTACAATGCACACTCCACCAAACTGAAGCAAAACCAGTAAATGCTCTAGTGGCAGCTCGTACCCGCTCAAGTTCAGAAAAGTCATGGTTACCAAAAACTTGTTCTACTTCAAACTCCCAAGCTAGATAAATAGCAGGATTAAATCTACCCTCAAATGACGGTAAAGAGGTAACCTGGCCATGTGCTTGTGTGTGTTGTCCCAACTCTCGTGATGGTGAAGATGTGTTAAATCGTCCAAGAACTTCTATCTCCGAAACCTGTCATGATTAGTAGAAACAAGAAACAAAATTCCAGAATAATGTTCCTATGAACTACTAGGATGTGGTTGTAAAGTGCTCACAGTAAAGCAAATATCAATATCTTACAAGTTCTTACCATGCGGCGGTGGTGACAGGCAACCAGCGATGTCAAATAACTCGAAGATTGTGTAAAGCGATTGCCGGGGGCGATACATATACGGTGTAGAAATATGTGGAGCTGGGTTGGCTATATATGGTAGCAAAAGATTAGCAATAATCAATTCAGAGATGCAATGTTGAATAAACGCTCAACGACGGTACTGTGCTGGTCCTAGGCTAGACCGGACTAGAGACGCGAGCCTAGAACACTAATGAGGTCACGGCGTAGCACAACTAGCATCAATGAAGGTTACTAAGTAGCTCTTGACAGCAAGATATAAGTGAAGATCACAACGGTAGTGAAGATAATGATGAAAAACAACTACCAAGCAGGACATACACAACTCTCTCTCCAACTTTTCTCTTGAAAAGTTTGAGCCAATTTTCTAATAAATTCTTTCAAAGAATGCTACTAACTCAAGCTTTCCAATGCAAAAAGAATCACTCAATTCCGAGTTGATATGAGGAGTCAAAGAATTCTAAAACTGGCCTGAAAAATTGGAACAAGCTGTGTTCACGAACTTCAGAGGGCAAAAAGACCTATTTAGAAGCCGATTTTGAGGTGTCAATAATGAACTTGCTTCTGCAACTATTTAGATGCGTCTCATTGCTAGCTTCAATTTGAGTACTCACGGAGCCAAAAACGGACTTCGTATGAGGAAGATACACCTGTTTTACTGAACAATGCATAAAACAGATTTTAATCCGAATTCAGGTACGAGATTGATTCTAGATAGATCCGATTTTTCTCTTCTCTCTTTTTTTCACACTTTTTTTTTTTTTTCTCTCTCTTTTCTTTTTTTTTCTTTCCTTTTTCTCTTTTTTTCTCTCTTTTTCCCTCTTTCCAAGACAAACTAGATAAGAGGCAGATTGGATCTGGCGAAGATGTGAATGACCTCAACTATGATTATGACAATGAACAGCTCGTAGCACGTTGTGGAAATTAATAGATGGGATGGTGGACAACGGAAGGCATAATGATGCAGCGGCGTGACTAATGTGAACAGAACTCGAAACTCTAAAGGAACTAGACACTAAGACCAGCAACTCAACACGACGATGCAACCGATAATTCAATAATGCAACCAATGAAAAGAAAATTGCAAAGGCTCGAGTGGCTTGGACAAAGGGTGAATAGATCTAACTATTTTTGTGGCTTTTTCTTGGACAATAGGTAAGAAAATAAATCTAATCTAGGAAAACTAGAAATTCTCACCGAGCAACCTGAAAACTGATACCACTTGATAGGCGGGGTGTCCCGATCTTTCGATGAGATGATAACTATCGATTTGGTGAAGATGACTTTGACGATCCGACTACAAGCGTGCCGACGTTGCGCCTTAGCAATCGCTAAACCAACTCCGAGAGGTTATTGACCACGCGAACACGATCAACGACCACGAAGGTCTATTCCTGCAAGCAATCGAAGAACAAGCAAGAATATGATAAAAGCAATCTGAATATTGCGAGTATGTATGAAGTATTGATAAAGGTGGGGATCCGTAAGCGGTCTTGGTCTGGTCGTTGGACACAAGCGAAGTACGAAGTTGCAATGGCTAACTTTAACTAAACAAATCCCAAGCAAAAAGCTACTAGATGGATCTACTTATATAGGAGCAAGGGTGACGGCCAAGGAGGTGGGAGAACGTCCCAAGGCAGCCTAAAACTAACCCTAGGTCGTACAAGGCCAATGGGCCCAAGTGGAGGTGACGTAACACCTTTGGACTTGTGGTTTGACTCGGATTCTGGTGCAGCGTCAGATTGTTTCGTCCACAACTCAATGCTCCGGACGGCTTTTAAGGTGATTCCAATTGTGCTGGAAAGAGCATGAAATCTACTTTCCAACAAAAAAGAATCACCCAATTCGAGTCCGTATGGAAAAGTTGTTGACGTTTTGAGACAGGTATGTCTGTGCAGTCGAATCTGAATCCAGAACGTGAGAGACTTGGACTCTATCTTCTCTTGGCCCAAAAGTGACGTGAGAAGACTTTTGAACAACACCTAAACTTCTCCTTTTCCCTTATCTTCATATGTGGATTGTACAAATGTCCCACACACCTGCAATTAGACAAAACACAAAAGTATGTGAAGTATTTTTGTTCTGGATAACATAAATATATTATTGAATAGTTTGCACTAGAAATCACCTGACAAATATGCATGTATACAATATTTTTGGTCTTATCCAAGGTAGTCATGTCCTCATCAGCCTAGCTTGGAGAAGGATGAACATTGGAGCAAGAACACGCATGGAGTTGATGGCATGCGCAAGGGGATCAAGAACGGAGTTACAAGTGATGATTTCAGGACTTTGAAGCCACCATAAGGAGTGCATGAAGCCTTGGACGAAATATACAAGATGCCACTTCATAATATTCGTCCATAGGCTATTCTAGGTGCTGCGTCACCTTATTATTGGGCCAGGCCCATGTAATTTCGAAATACTTAAGTATAGGCTATTTTTAGAGTCCGTATGTGTGGGGAAACAAGAGTTAGGGTTGGTTTGGACCCCATCCTCAAGGGCCACGAAATTCCTCCTTTTCCCCATATATACAGCCCTTAGGCGTCGTTTAGACTTTGGGTTTTGTTTAGATCAAAAGTTCGCCATAGCTGCAACCCGCGTGCCGTTTGTGTTCAACGACCAGACAAAGCGTCCACAGAACCCCACCTTGATCAATAAAGCTTTCATCTTATATTCGCAATATCCAGATTGCAATCTCAGTTTCTTGCTTGTTCTTCGTTTGCTCGCAGGAAATAGACCCTCGTGGTCAGGTTGATCGTGCTCCGGCGTGGTCAATAACCTCTCGGAGTTGGTTTAGCGATTGCTAAGGCGCGACGTCCTCGCACGCTCGTAGTCGGATCGTCAAAGTCGACTTCCACCAAAGCGAAATCCACCATCTCATCGAAAGACGGGACACCCTTGCTGATGCGGAGCATCCTATGGACATCACCATGTCAAGAGTCCGTTTGGCAAGTGACACGTGCGACCTCTACTTCTCATACATAAAGGTGAATCTTCTCCTTTACACGTGTTCACTTGACCCCTTTGAGGATGGTATACTACTTGACACTCCACTCGTGTGCATGCATAGGTATTGTCGGAGCTTCACGCACGACGAGGAGGAGTGCTGGCGCCAAATAACGCCTACACCATCCGCGAGGAAGCATGGAAGCGAAGACGGAAGAAGAAGGACCTGCCCAGTCCAGAAAGGGCGGTACTACCGCCCAAAGCAAGCGGTACTACCGCTCAAGCGGTACTACCGCCCAAAGCAAGCGGTACTACCGCTCAAGCGGTACTACCGCCCATGAGTACGGTTACCGCCCTGCCGGTGCGCAGCCGCGGCCCTTTGGCCTTGTATCCCTCTCCCACTTACCCCTTCGTGGCTTAGACTATAAATGGACCACCTCCACCTCCTTTCTAGGGTTAGCAAAGTGATAGCTCATTCTTAAGTGAGCTTTGCTCCTACCTATCTCTACTCTTGAGAGAGAGAGACCATTACTCCATTGGAGGCCAAGACCTCCATCTAGGAGAAGATCCCCCTGCGGATTCAAGACCCCTCTTTAGGGAAGATCCATCTAGGATATCATCAAGACCTCCTCTTGGAGATGAACCTTACCTTGTATCTTTCCCTTTGTTGTTCATGTACCTTGTGATCTTGTGTGTTTGATTGTCTAGTGGATGTGTGATTTGGACTTGTTCTTGAGTGTTTCCCCTTGTGATTTCTCTCCGTTCTTCCCCGTGTTCATCGTGTTCTCCGTAGGATCCTCTCCAAACGTGAAAGACCGACGAATTAGGGTTCCACCCTACATCATATGGTATCATGAGCCAGGTTGATCACGTTTTTGGAGCCCCTACCCCGTGTTTTCTAGCTTCATTTTGTTATTTTCGTCCTAAATCCGAAAATCCCCACCAAAAATAGCCCCCAAATATTTTTGTGATTTGTTGGTTTGATGATGTTTTGTTGATTTTGATCCATGGATTTGCTTGGTTTCAAGTGGATCTAGCATTCCCCCAAGTTTCCCCTCTTTCCATCCACGAAATCCATCAAATTTTGCCCCAGAAATCATCCATTTCCGCCCCAAAATCGCGTCCCGATTTGATCTGCGAAAAATCGCGACACGAGCGGTACTACCGCCTACAGAGCGGTACTACCGCTGAGAACCTCAAGCGGTACTACCACCCCACTAACGGTACTACCGCTAGGCCCTGTTTCTGCCGAAACAGTCGAAAAATCCCGACACGAGCGGTACTACCGCCCTCCCGAGCGGTACTACCGCCCTGGCCAGTTTCAGCTTTCCGAGTTTCACCGTTTTGCCCATAACTAATTCATCCGGAGTCCGTTTTTGACGTTCTTTAGCTCGTTTTGAAGCTATTGACATCCCCCATCCCACAAAAATACTACCAACATCATTTGAATCCATCACATTTGGTGAAGTTTGGCATCTTTGCCTAGCGCTTCCACCACAACATCCGCATAACCACCACCGACTTCCGCAACCTAACCCATTTTGATCCATATAGCATTAGTGGTTGTTTGAGTTGTGATTTGAGTCTCCTAAGGTGTTTAGGCTACTTAGGGACGGTTGCTTCTTCATCAACCACCACCACCACCATTTCCACATAACCTTGCCCACCATACACTTTCGACAACACAACTTAACCCAATTGTTGTTTGTGTTTTTTCGAGTTGTGGCTTGTGTCTCCTAAGGTGTTTCGGCTACTTAGGGACCGTGTGCTTACAACTCTTACACCGTGTATAGCCCATCATCCCACTTCCGCATTGCCAAGTGCACACCACCACCGCTTTCCGCTACCACCATTTCGACATTTGTCATTTGAGATTTTGAGTTTGCGGTTTTTCCGTTTCCTAAGGTGTTTCGGCTACTTAGGGATGAGTCTCCATCATCTTGGTATCTACACCAAGAACACCGCCACTCATCATCGCAAAGGACGGTAACCTCGACGACACCTTTGTATATTCCCTTGCAATTGCATTGTTAACCCCTAGCCCATTTTGCGTTACTTGCCTATCGAGACTAGCCATTTGAGTATTGCCGGCAACGTTACTTGTGCACATTAGTGGTCCATACCTTCCATTGCATACATACCATATCATCTTGGTATCATATCATCCATTGTGCCTCAAGTTTGTTCCCGCATATACACAATTGCTATCTTGGTTTGTGCATTGTGCAAAAGTGGCCATAGAAAAAAAGAGGAGAAAAAGCTTTTAAGCAAAAAGAGAGCAAAGAGCTCGTGAGCAAGTACCATAGCATCATACCCCATTGAACATAAGAGCCATACCAAAATCTACATCATATGATATCATGCTTGAGAGAAACACCGGGAACCATACATACATAGCATACTTGGGATAGAAGTTTAGCCATTTCGCATCTATAGATTGTGCACAAGTGTCGTATCCGCCTATTGAGCAATCATGCTAGCGTCTCTCTTGAGTTTTGCAACACGAGTGTTTTGGTGGATTCCACATTTTGAGCTCATTCCTTGGTTGCACGACCCAATTTATCTATCCGTGTGTGTGTTTCCGTGTACCTTTCATTGCTATTGGTCTACTTGTTTCGCTTGCGAATTTTTGAATCTTTTTCAACATTATTGACTCTTGCTAACATTTTGCATCAAATTTTTGTGCCACTATCCTCACCGAACTCTACCATAAGCCTTTACTTGTAGGTGTGAGTGAACAAGTCCGGTACCAATTCCACTATTCTTTCATCTCACATTGAGTGACACGGGATACATCCTCAACTTTGGGAAAAGGTAACTTGGTATTGTTTATCTCATTTCCTACTCACCTCTACTCGAGTCTTGTGATGGATAGGCAAGGCATTTCACTTTCGGTCTACAACAACAACGACGAGTTCGATGCCATGAACAACAACTACGACGCCAAGATGGACAAGCGCATGGAGGAGATCAAGGCCCTCATCAAGTCCTACAAGCGATCTTCCTCATCTTCGAGAAGACGCTCAAGAGCACATCCTTCCGAGCTACCACCTCCGGCAAGATCACATCGGCATCGACACCATCAACAACAAGAACGTGAAGGTCAAGAGCTCAACACCAACAACCGCTCAACGACTTCACCATCTCCATGGGCATCTTCGCCAAGCGACTTCAAGGCATCTTCGCCTACGGACATATGGCATCTTCGCCAACAAGAACCTCAAGACTACACTCAAGAGAAGCTCCCCAAGCTCAAGTCCGCGACTTCCACGAGCTACTACGACCTCGACACCGACCACAAGATTCCTTTCTATGGGACTCAAGAACCCGAGGAGTACCTCGAGTGGGAGCGTTTGATGGACGACTACCTCAAGCTACATCAAGTTCCTCCCGAAGATCAAGTGAAGTGCGCCACAAGAAACTTCCACGACTACGCATTGGCATGGTGGCTTCACACACCTTGAAGTACTACGACATGAGTTGGCCCAAGGCGAAGAGAGCTTTCTGGCGAGAATTTGTGCCTCCAACCTACATGGAACAACCGGCGCCAATTGGAGAACACCACCCAGGATCCAAGTCCATCGACAAGTACTTCAAGGAGATGATGATTGCCTTCTGACGAGCGGCGTGGGCGACCCCATTTTGATGAAGTTCCACTTCATGATGGGATTACTGCGACATCTCCAAGACCATCGTCCTCAAGAACTACAAGTCCATCGACGACTACTACATTGGTGCTCTCAAGGTGGAACAAGAACTCATGAAGGCCAAGGCTTCTCCACCCCAAGCAAACTTCGCGGCGACCAAGCTCTACGACAAGGATGAGGCTAGTACCACCAAGATGTCCAAGCCCGACGAGCTCCAAGGCGATGCTCCCAAGTTCGACTTCACCACCACCCCTCTTTGTGACATTGATGATGCGAGTCTACTCGACTCTTTTTCAAGACGGTGCGCCGACGAGTTCGACTACGGAGACCTTCAAGGACCAAGCTTTGGAGGCGAGTGACAAGGTGGCGAGCAAGGATGATGCTTCCATCTTTGGAGGCGGGAGTGATGATGTGCCATCTTCGGCCTTCATCCATGGCGACGGTGACGAGATGATCGAGCATGGGATTTTCCCTTCGGTCACGGAGGAGAGTGATGATGTGCCATCTTCGGCCTTCATCCACGGCGACAACGACGAGATGGTTGAGCATGGGATTCTCCCTTCGACCACGGCGACGTATGATGACTTGAGTGACTTTTGCCACCATATTGAGAGTGAGAGTGACTTCACCACTAGCCCCATATATGATGAGTTGCCACAATTCCCATGTGAGGAGAGCAACAACCCCCACCACTTGAGTGAGATGAGTGACTCCACCATACGTGAGTTTGAGTGCACCTATTTTGAGGGAGTGAGTGAACCACCACATAGAGAGAGTGAGATAGTTGATAGGTCTCGTGAGGCCATTTACAATTCTAACAACTTGACCTCTACCTCTATTGTGTCTTCTCTTTTGGTGCTAGGTCCCATTTATGATGACGAGCCGATCCTCGACGACTTCGTCCTCCCTTTGGACAAGATGATGGCCATGGTGGATTATGATGCACCCCCCACATGGTTCCATCAAGATGAAGATGACCACCATTTGGTCTTTCCCACCTCACCTACACCACTTGAGTGGAATGACAAAGGTAACAAAGGTGACGGTGATGCTCTAGTCCCACTAGTGGACATTCTTGACATTGATTGCTTGCATGATGTTGATCTACCTATTGCCATGCTTCATGCTAGTATGATTTCCCCATGTGATGATTTGCCCATTTATGATGAGTATGATGATTCTATTGTGGAGTCTATTAGTTGTGATGCCATGTTACATAGGATTTCTTGTGACAATTCTTTAGGTCACATCATGTTTGATAATCCGCTTGACTTGTCATATGCTATGCATGAGATCCATCATATTTCTTATTTGCAATCTCTTCATAGTGACTATGCATATGCCATTAAAATAAACCCAATTTGCACATATGGCATAGATGACAAGCACATGGTTATTGGCATTTGTTTTTCTTGTGATGATATTGATATGCTCCTTTGCATCATTTATCTCATATGCCATGCCATGACCACCTAACCGGATATGCATTGTTTTGGATGTTGTCCATTTTCTCCATATGATGTTTCGATATTGCTCATGAGGAGGCCCCATAGTTTCCTCATACATGTTAGGGAATTTGATCCATCCCATTCATTGCATGATCCCCATACTTTTTTGCACCATATGCTACCCACGAATAAACATACTATTGATGTGCCATATACTTGCATTCTCAATTTGTGTCCCCATCGTGTCATACATAACAACTATTCTTTCATGATGGATGACATGTTCCTATACCATGCATCAAATTTCTTTGAGCGATGCTTATCTTGTGCTAACTCACACGTGCACATACACATCATGATGGATGATGTGTACATTTACCACGCGCACAATTTCTTTGGTTTGTGTCTCTTTTGTGTAGGTACCCATGAATACTTGTCAACCTCGCAATCCACGAGTTGACAAAGCGAGCTTTAGAAACAGCGATGAATTGGGATCATGTGAATTGTCTTTACCACCGTCCCCTTGGCGCAAGGACTACGCGCAACTCCTCTACTTGGCTCTCCACACGGCTATGGGCCATTTACCACTTCTCACATTATGCTCATTTTACCGTGTTCACTTTGCATGCTATGCTTGCTTCTATGCCTTTGCCATGCAATTGTGACCCTTGCTTGCATCTACCCATGTTTCATCATTATGCTACTTCTATGTGTATTTGCATGCTTGGTGGAGATCCTTGTTGCTATTGCCATGTTTATCATGTGCCCCATGCTATTGTCCTCATATCTTGCTTTCATGATTGTGCTATGACATGTGAATTATTCATGCCCACTATTTGCACCAAGGACATGTTTGCCATGATTCATTCTAGTATGTCGCATCTTACTTTTCTACAAGCATACTTGACTTGATTGCTATGATTGCTTGCTATGTTGCATCACCCATGTTCCACTACTTGCTTTCTTGGGTTGATGACATGTATGCTCATGCCTCTCACATGCGTTGTCTCTTGTGTCATACTTGCTCATCTCATGCGGTTGATGACAACCATCTATATGCTTTGCACATGATTCGTATTGCTTCTTGTCATATATCTCCATGTGTTACCTCTCTCATGCTAGATGATTTGTCATGTATTGAGTGCAACAATGATTCTCTTCTTGTTCATGAGATTGCCCCCATAGCATTCTCACACATGTTTGGAGATTTTGACACAATTCTTGTGAAGCATGCTTGTCTTACTTTTTTGCACCATATACCTAGTGCCATGAATATAGCCATTGTTGCATCATATTATTCATGCACTTGTGCTTCTAATGGCTATGTGCACAAGATGAGAACCATCATGATGGATGATGTGTTTGTCTACCATGCGCATACTTTCTTTGTTTTGTTTTGTGCATGTGTAGGATACTTGGACTTCGTGTCGACTTCCACTTCACGTGAGTTCACCATTCGAGCTCTTGAGAACGAGCCACCTTCTACCACGACGATTCTACATCGCACTTGCTTGTGAAGAATGCATAAGGACATGCTTTCAAGGTGATATCCTTCTCTTTTGAGAACTCCCAAACCATGAGCATGGATATTGTGGATCATCCTACTTGTGTTGCTTGCCCCATGAGACTTATTGGTCATCTTGGACTACTTGATTGCGCACATGTTAGAGATCTTGCCTCGCCTTACCATTTTAGCATTTCCATGCTTCATGATATATATACCTTGTGTGTTGCATCCAATTCTTGGACTAATTGCTACTATCATATGGTTGGTTGCACAAATGTCAGCTCTTCACATATGCCATGTCCCATTGCTTGTCTCATGCTTGACTTGTTGCCTCACACATGATGAACAATTGCTCTTTATATTGTGTTGAGTGCCACACTATATTCACTACACCCTATGCACATTATGCTTGGATTGTCTTGCACTTGACCCATGTGTTTAGACATCTCATCTTATTTGGTGTTGTGAATGATTCCTATACCTACCATCGACCATTTGTCGAGCACTTTATGCATGCTTGCTATGACCTTGAGGTAGATGCTTGTTCACTTATCACATATATTTGCACCTTGGCCTCCCATTTACATGCTTGTTCCCATGATGTACTTGATTGTGCTCAATTTATATGTCCAAATGTCATGACACACTTCTTTGTCAAACCATATGCTATGCTTGATGACAACACTTGTTGGGTGAATCACCTCTTGAATGCTTGGTTTTGCTCTTACGACAACCACATTTGTTTTTCCAAGTGCTTGTTATCTTTGCTACTTTTGAAGGAATTACAAGACGGTGTGACATTGGAGAGTGCCCATTTGGAACTTCAAGATGACAAGAACTTGGTGATCGACCACTTCTACAGCAACGCCATCTCTTTCCCATGGTGATTTTGCTTTCGATCCGAGGTCGGATCTTTCCCAAGGGAGGGATGATGCGGAGCATCCTATGGACATCACCATGTCAAGAGTCCGTTTGGCAAGTGACACGTCGACCTCTACTTCTCATACATAAAGGTGAATCTTCTCCTTTACGTGTTCACTTGACCCCTTTGAGGATGGTATACTACTTGACACTCCACTCGTGTGCACGCATAGGTATTGTCGGAGCTTCACGCCTGACGAGGAGGAGTCAAGCGCCAAATAACGCCTACACCGTCATGAGGAAGCATGGAAGCGAGCGGAAGAAGAAGGACCTGCCAGTCCGAGAAAGGCGGTACTACCGCCCAAAGCAAGCGGTACTACCGCTCAAGCGGTACTACCGCCCAAAGCAAGCAGTACTACCGCTCAAGCGGTACTACCGCCCATGAGTCTGGTACTACCGCCCTGCGGGTCTTGGCCATGCCCTTTGGCCTTGTATCCTCTCCCACTTACCCCTTCGTGGCTTAGACTATAAATGGACCACCTCCACCTCCTTTCTAGGGTTAGCAAAGTGATAGCTCATTCTTAAGTGAGCTTTGCTCCTACCTATCTCTACTCTTGAGAGAGAGAGACCATTACTCCATTGGAGGCCAAGACCTCCATCTAGGAGAAGATCCCCCTGCGGATTCAAGACCCCTCTTTAGGGAAGATCCATCTAGGATATCATCAAGACCTCCTCTTGGAGATGAACCTTACCTTGTATCTTTCCCTTTGTTGTTCATGTACCTTGTGATCTTGTGTGTTTGATTGTCTAGTGGATGTGTGATTTGGACTTGTTCTTGAGTGTTTCCCCTTGTGATTTCTCTCCGTTCTTCCCCGTGTTCATCGTGTTCTCCGTAGGATCCCCTCCAAACATGAAAGATCGACGAATTAGGGTTCCACCCTACATCACTTGCCCCTATCAAGTGGTATCAGATTTCCAGGTTGCTCGGTGAGATTTTACAGTTTTTCGTAGTTTAGATCGAGTTTGTTCTTCATACCTACAGTCCACGAAAAAGCCACACAAAAAATTAGGGTTAGTTCATCATATCCGAACCTATCTGAGCCTTTGCATAATCTTTTCTGTATTTGCGTTGTTGAATTTGCGGTTGCATCGTCGTGTCTAGTTGCTGGTCTTAGAGTCTAGTCTTTTAGAGTTTCGAGTTCTGGTCATAAGTTGTCATGCCGTCGCCGCACCATCATCATCGCCCCTGCCATCTACCACCACCGCTTATCCGCCACCGCTTCGAATCCGTATCCATATCCCACCACCATATATCCACCACCAATCCGAGTTCCTTGCATATTCGGGTTGTTTTCGTGATCCATCTAGTTTTCCAATTAGTGTTAGCTTATGCGAGTAGGTTTGATTCCAGCAATCTTTTGCCGTCTGTAGAAGAGGTTGGTTTCAAAAAAAATGCGCGGACAAAATTTTTCCAAAAGCATACGGGATAAAAAATTTCGGCTAAAATTTTCGGCTAAAAAAGCATACGGGACAAAAATTTTCGGCTATCCTATTTTAGGAGTTTCTAAGCGTATTGAGACAGTCCCGTTATAGAAAGTTTTTTGACCCGTTTCAGTTTTGGGTCGGCAATCGAAAAAAAAAAAATTAGGCGAAAAATTTCGTGCCCATCTGTCGATTTGACTTGGGAAGAGTTTTGAGACACTCACCATTATAGTGATTTTTCGCAAAAAAAAAAAGCATAAAAAAAAAGCACAAAAAAGGAGCAAAAAAATTTCAGTGTGCTTTTCCCTTGTTTACGTGCAGCGCCGTGATTTTGTTAGTGTACTAGGCTCGCGTCTCTAGCACGGTCTAGCCTAGGACCAGCCTGATCGTCGTTGGCGTTTATTCAACTTTGCATCTCTGAATTGATTATTGCTGACCTTTTTTGCTACCATATTATAAGCCTTCCCAGCTCCACATACATCTACGTCGTGCGTTTGATTCTCCCTGGTAATCACTATATCCAAGCTTTGAGAGTTTTGACTACAACTGTTGCCGATCACCACCTGCTGCCGGGTAAGAACTGGTAAGAATTTGAGATTTGCTTGACGAGTTTGTGATACACCACCACCACTTCTTAGTAGTCTGTAGGATCATATTCTTGTGTGTTTCTATTTGCTGCTAACCATGGTAGGATTGCAAGCCGATGAGACTGATTGGGAGAACCTGACGAACAAACAGCTACATGATAAATTTCAGCAAATGATGAGTGGACAGGTGCAAGATGTGCTAAACAGATTTGACGAGGCCATGGAGAAGATAGATGGCATTGAGAAGACGTTTGAAACAAAGCTTGATAGCAAGTTTGATGAATTGCTCGCGCGTTTTCCACAACCACCGCCGGCTGCACCTCTCGCACCTCTGCAACGACAACAACTACGTCCCCTTCCGAATTAGTATGGACGAGCTCAGCGTGTTCCTATTGAGCCAGGACAAAATTTTGGTGCCGCTGCTCTGCTGTTGGTGCTTCTTTGGCTCCTGCTCTGCTGCTGCTTTGGTACCGAGGAGGATGATTATGTGGGAGATTACGAGGATGAGGTTGATCAACATCAGAACTACGTGCAACCACCAGCACCACAACCACCAGGTCGTCCACATGCAAATAATGGCAATGTTAGGGCTCCCCCTCAGGTACGAGATCATGACCATCTCCCTAAACTGAAATTGAATATTCCACCATTTGAGGGTAGATATGTTCCTAATATATATCTTACTTGGGTGTTAGAAACTGAACAATGATTTACATGTTTACAATATCCTGAGGAGAGACGTGTTCCTGCTGCTGTTTGTGCTTTCACTAGCTTTGCATGTGTTTGGTGGTCTGAACATTGTAGATTATATCCTGTTCCAGCTACTTGGGCTGCTTTGAAAACTGCTATGCATACTCGTTGGGTTCCACCATATTATCAACGTGAATTGCTTCAAAAATTGCAACGTTTAAGACAAGGAGAAAATTCTGTAGAAGAATATTATCAGGAATTACAAACTGGCTTGATTAGATGTGGTATTGTTGAGGAGAATGAAGCTATGCTTGCACGTTTTCTGGGTGGATTAAATAGAGAGATTCAGACCATTCTAGACTATAAGGATTATAATAATATCACTCGTTTATTCCATCTTGCTTGTAAAGCTGAGCGTGAAGTCAGGATCGGCGGGCATTGGCGCGGACTAACTTTTCTGCAGGTCGACCTTCATCATGGACACCACGTGCATCATCTACTTCCACGTTACGCTACACGGCACCTCCGTCGGGCGCCACCTCCAACCGTGATACAAAGCAGGCACAACCACCACTATCGCCAAGAGCACACTGCCGGACCTGCACAGAGCTCTTCTTCTTCCATGGCATCAACAGGGCACACAAGTGATATTATTTGTCGTCGTTGTAAGGGAAGAGGACATTTTGAGAGAATGCAAATCTCAGCGTGTGATGATTGCTCACGAGGATGGTGGGTATGAGTCCGCTAGTGACTATGATGAGGAGACTTTGGCTCTTATTACACATGAGGAACACGGTGGAGATGATTACGATCATGAGACACAATACATGGCTGCTGAAGATCTTGACAAGTATGAATGTTTAGTTGCTCAACGTGTTTTGAGTGTGCAGGTTACACAAGCTGAGCAAAATCAGAGGCATAATTTGTTCCATACAAAGGGAGTTGTGAAGGAACGTTCTATTCGCGTCATCATAGATGGAGGGAGCTGCAACAACTTGGCTAGCATGGAGATGTTGGAGAAGCTATCTCTCATCATAAGACCACATCCACATCCTTACTACATTCAATGGTTCAACAACAGCGGCAAGGTTAAGGTAACACGTACTGTTCGTGTGCATTTTAGTATCTCTACATATTCTGATTATGTTGATTGTGATGTGGTACCTATGCAAGCATGTTCCTTATTACTTGGTAGACCATGGCAATTTGATAAAAATTCTGTACACCATGGTAGAAACAATCGATATACTCTTGTTCATAAGGATAAAAATATTACTTTGCTTCCTATGACTCCTGAGTCCATTTTGAAAGATGATATTAATAGAGCTAATAAAGCAAAACAGGAGAAAAATAAGAGTGAAAATCAGATTGTGGCAAAAGAATTTGAGCAACATATGAAGCCTAATAGTAAACCATCTAGTGTTGCTTCGAAATTAAATTGAAAAGTGCATGTTTACTTGCCACTAAATCTGATATTGATGAGCTAGATTTTAGCAAATCTGTTTGCTATGCTTTTGTGTGCAAAGAGGCATTATTTTCATTCGAGGGCGTGCCTTCCTCTTTGTCTCCTGCTGTCACTAACATTTTGCAGGAGTTATTTGGCGTCTTTCCACAAGGCGTGCCACAGGATTACCACCTATTCGAGGATTGAGCATCGATTGACTTAATTCCGGTGCATCATTACCAACCGTGCACCATACCGTACCAATCCGGAGGAGGCGAAGGAGATTATCGTCAAGTCACAGGAGCTGCTCGACAAAGGTTATATCTGCGAATCCCTTAGTCCTTGTCTGTTCCTATTATTCTAGTGCGAAAAAGGATGGTACGTCACGTATGTGTGTTGATTGTAGAGGCATCAATAATATTACTATTAGTTATCGTCACCCTATTCCTAGGCTAGATGATATGCTTGATGAATTGAGTGGCTCTACAATATTCTCCAAAGTTGATTTGCGTAGTGGATACCATCAAATTCGTATGAAATTGGGAGATGAATGGAAAACAGCATTTAAAACTAAGTTTGGATTATATGAGTGGTTAGTCATGCCTTTTGGGTTAACTAATGCACCTAGTACTTTCATGAGATTAATGAGCGAAGTTTTCGTGCTTTCATTGGACGATTTGTGGTAGTTTATTTTGATGATATACTGATTTATAGCAAATCTTTGGAAGAACATTTGGAACATTTACGTGCTGTTTTTAATGCTCTCGTGATGCACGTTTGTTTGGTAACCTTGGGAAGTGCACCTTTTGCACCGACCGAGTGTCTTTTCTTGGCTATGTTGTTACTCCACAGGAATTGAAGTTGATAAAGCCAAGATTGAAGCTATTGAGAGTTGGCCGCAGCCCAAAGCGGTCACACAAGTGAGGAGTTTCCTTGGCCTCGCTGGTTTCTATAGGCGTTTTGTGAGAGATTTCAGCACCATTGCTGCACCTCTCAACGAGCTTACAAAGAAGGATGTGCCTTTTGTTTGGGGTACCATACGGAAGAAGCCTTCACGGTATTGAAAGCTAAGTTGACACATGCTCCTTTACTCCAACTTCTGATTTTAATAAGACTTTTGAGCTTGAATGTGATGCTAGTGGAATTGGATTAGGAGGTGTGTTATTACAAGATGGCAAACCTGTTGCATACTTTTACGAAAAATTGAGTGGGCCTAGTCTGAATTATTCTATTTATGATAAAGAATTATATGCTCTTGTTAGGACTTTAGAAACATGGCAACATTATTTATGGCCCAAAGAATTTGTTATACATTCGATCATGAATCTTTGAAACATATTAAAAGTCAAGCTAAACTGAATCGTAGACATGCTAAATGGGTTGAATTCATTGAGACTTTCCCTTATGTCATTAAACACAAGAAGGGTAAAGAAAATGTTATTCTTGATGCATTGTCTAAATCGCTATACTATGCTTTCACAACTTGACTTCAAAATATTTGGTTTGGAGACCATCAAAGATCAATATGTGCATGATGCTGATTTTAAAGATGTATTGCAGAATTGTAAAGAAGGTAGAACATGGAACAAGTTAGTCATTAATGATGGATTTTGTTTCGTTCTAACAAGCTATGCATTCCAGCTAGCTCCGTTAGTCTTTTGTTGTTGCAGGAGGCGCATGGAGGAGGACTAATGGGACACTTGGCGTGAAGAAGGCGAGGATATACTAGCTACACATTTCTTTTGGCCAAAGATGAGGCGGGATGTTGGCGTTTTGTTGCTCATTGCACTACATGTCAAAAAGCTAAGTCACGACTCAATCCTCATGGTTTATATATGCCTTTGCACTGTACCTAGTGTTCCTTGGGAGGATATATCTATGGACTTTGTTTTAGGTTTACCTCGAACAAAGAAGGGAGGATAGCATATTTGTTGTCGTGGATAGATTCTCGAAAATGGCACACTTTATACCATGTCATAAAAGCGATGATCTTTGTTAATGTTGCTGATTTGTTCTTTCGTGAAATTATTATTCGCTTGCATGGTGTGCCAACTACTATTGTTTCAGATCGTGATACTAAATTTCTTAGCCACTTTTGGAGATGTTTATGGGCTAAGTTGGGGACTAAACTACTTTTTAGTACTACTTGTCACCCACAAACTGATGGACAAACTGAAGTAGTCAATAGAACATTGTCTACTATGCTTAGGGCTGTTTTGAAGAATAATAAGAAAATGTGGGAAGAATGCTTGCCTCATATTGAATTTGCTTATAATCGTTCATTGCATTCTACTACTAAGATGTGCCCTTTTGAAATTGTGTATGGTTTCCTACCTCGTGCACCTATTGATTTATTGCCTCTTCCATCTTGGAGAAGGTTAATTTTGATGCTAAAGAACGTGCTGAATTGATTTTAAAAATGCATGAGTTAACTAAGGAAAACATTGAGCGTATGAATGCTAAATATAAACTTCTTTGGAGATAAGGGTAGAAAACATGTTGTGTTTGCACGGAGATCTTGTTTGGTTACATTTGCGTAAGGATAGATTTCTGATTTGCGCAAATCAAAGCTAATGCCACGTCTTGCTGGTCCCTTTAAAGTATTGGAGAAAGTAAATGATAATGCATATAAACTTGAGCTGCTGCAGATTTTGGGGTTAGTCCACTTTTAACATTGCAGATTTGAAGCCATATTTGGGTGAGGAAGATGAGCTTGCCGTCGAGGGCGACTTCATTTCAAGAAGGGAGGATGATGAGGACATCAATACCATTGTTACACCCACAGCCCCTGCTGCTATACATCTTGGACCAATTACTAGAGCTCGCATGACGCCAACTAAATTACCGGTACTTTCGTTTCTTGGTAATGATTCTAATGTTCATGAGAATATGATCTGCCTAAATTGGATACATTTGTTTTGCTTACAAATGAAGGGCCTAGCTTGGAGAAGGATGAACATTGGAGCAAGAACACACATGGAGTTGATGGCATGCAAGGGATCAAGAACGGAGTTACAAGTGATGATTTCAAGACTTTGAAGCCACCATAAGGAGTGCATGAAGCCTTGGACGAAATATACAAGATGCCACTTCATAATATTCGTCCATAGGCTATTCTAGGTGCTGCGTCACCTTATTATTGGGCCAGGCCCATGTAATTTCGAAATACATTAGTATAGGCTATTTTAGAGTCCATGTGTGTGGGGAAACAAGAGATAGGGTTAGTTTCGGACCCCTCCACCAAGGGCCACGAAATTCACCCCTCTTCCTCCATATATACAGCCCTTAGGGCACCGTTTAGACTTGGGTTTTGTTTAGATTAAAAGTTCGCCATAGCTGCAACCGGCGTGCCGTTTGTGTTCAGCGACCGGACAAAGCGCCACAGAACCCCACCTTTGATCAATAAAGCTTTCATCTTATATTCGCAATATCCAGATTGCAATCTCAGTTTCTTGCTTGTTCTTCGTTTGCTCGCAGGAAATAGACCCTCGTGGTCAGGTTGATCGTGCTCCGGCGTGGTCAATAACCTCTCGGAGTTGGTTTAGCGATTGCTAAGGCGCGACGTCCTCGCACGTTCGTAGTCGGATCGTCAAAGTCGACTTCCACAAAAGCGAAATCACCATCTCATCGAAAGACGGGACACCTCTGCCTCTATCACATACGCTCAATGTTTTCCTTAGTTAACTCATGCATTTTTAAAATCAACTCAGCACGTTCTTTAGCATCAAAATTAACCTTCTCCGAAGATGGAAGAGGCAACAAATCAATAGGTGCACGAGGTAGGAAACCATACACAACTTCAAAAGGGCACATCTTAGTAGTAGAATGCAATGAACGATTATAAGCAAATTCAATATGAGGCAAGCATTCCTCCCACATTTTCTTATTTTTCTTTAGAACAGCCCTAAGCATAGTAGACAATGTTCTATTGACTACTTCAGTTTGTCCATCGGTTTGGGGTGACAAGTAGTACTAAAAAGCAGTTTAGTCCCCAACTTAGCCCATAAACATCTCCAAAAGTGGCTAAGAAATTTAGTATCACGATCTGAAACAATAGTATTTGGCACACCATGCAAGCGAATAATTTCACGAAAGAACAAATCAGCAACATTGACATCATCGCTTTTATGACATGGTATAAAGTGTGCCATTTTCGAGAATCTATCCACGACAACAAATATGCTATCCTCCCTTCTTTGTTCTAGGTAAACCTAAAACAAAGTCCATAGATATATCCTCCCAAGGAACACTAGGTACAGCAAAGGCATATATAAACCATGAGGATTGAGTCGTGACTTAGCTTTTTGACATGTAGTGCAGTGAGCAATAAAAGCGCTCAACATCCGTCTCATCTTTGGCCAAAAGAAATGTGTAGCAAGTCGTCCTCCGTCTTCTTCACGCCAAAGTGTCCCATTAGTCCTCCTCCATCGCCTCCTGCAACAACAAAAGACGAACGGAGCTAGCAGGAATGCATAGCTTGTTAGCACGAACACAAATCCATCATTAACGACAAACTTGTTCCATGTTCTTCCTTCTTTACAATTCTGCAATACATCTTTAAAATCAGCATCATGCACATATTGATCTTTGATGGTCTCCAAACCAAATATTTTGAAGTCAAGTTGTGAAAGCATAGTATAGCGACGAGACAATGCATCAGCAATAACATTTTCTTTACCCTTCTTGTGTTTAATGACATAAGGGAAAGTCTCAATGAATTCAACCCATTTAGCATGTCTACGATTCAGTTTAGCTTGACTTTTAATATGTTTCAAAGATTCATGATCGAATGTATAACAAATTCTTTGGGCCATAAATAATGTTGCCATGTTTCTAAAGTCCGAACAAGAGCATATAATTCTTTATCATAAGTAGAGTAATTCAGACTAGGCCCACTCAATTTTTCGAGAAAAGTATGCAACAGGTTTGCCATCTTGTAATAACACACCTCTAATCCAATTCCACTAGCATCACATTCAAGCTCAAAAGTCTTATTAAAATCAGGAAGTTGGAGTAAAGGAGCATGTGTCAACTTAGCTTTCAATACCGTGAAGGCCTCTTCTGTGCGGTACCCCAAACAAAAGGCACATCCTTCTTTGTAAGCTCGTTGAGAGGTGCAGCAATGTAAACTGAATCGTAGACATGCTAAATGGGTTGAATTCATTGAGACTTTCCCTTATGTCATTAAACACAAGAAGGGTAAAGAAAATGTTATTGCTTGATGCATTGTCTAATCGCTATACTATGCTTTCACAACTTGACTTCAAAATATTTGGTTTGGAGACCATCAAAGATCAATATGTGCATGATGCTGATTTTAAAGATGTATTGCGAATTTTAGAAGGTAGAACATGGAACAAGTTGTCATTAATGATGGATCATGTTTCGTTCTAACAAGCTATGCATTCGCTAGCTCCGTTGTCTTTTGTTGTTGCGAGGCATGGAGGAGGACTAATGGGAATTGGCGTGAAGAAGGCGAGATATACTAACACATTTCTTTTGGCCAAATGAGGAGGATTTAGCAATTATTGTTGCAACATTCTCAAAAGCTAAGTCACGACTCAATCCTCATGGTTTAATATGCCTTACTGTACCTAGTGTTCCTTGGGAGGATATATCTATGGACTTTGTTTTTTTACCTCGAACAAAGAAGGGAGGATAACATATTTGTTCGTTGGAAGTTCAAAAGGCACTTTATACCATGTCAAACATGATCATTTTCATAAGCGAATAATTTCGAAAAATAATCAGCAACATTGGCATCATCGTTTTTATGACATGGTATAAAGTGTGCCATTTTGAGAATCTATCACGACAACAAATATGCTATCCTCCTTCTTTGTTCTAGGTAAACCTAAAACAAAGTCCATGAATATCCTCCCAAGAACACTGATACAGCAAAGGCATATATAAACCATGAGGATTAGTGCGATGACTTAGCTTTTTGACATGTAGTCACGTGAGCAATAAAGCGCTCAACATCCGTCTCATCTTTGGCCAAAAAAATGTGTATGCAATCGTCCTCCGTCTTCTTCACGCCAAAGTGTCCCATGGTCTCCTCCATACAACAAAACGAGCAGGCTGCTGAAAATGCATAACTATAATTTGCGAACACAAATCCATCATTAACGACAAACTTGTTCCATGTTCTTCCTTCTTTACAATTCTGCAATACATCTTTAAAATCAGCATCATGCACATATTGATCTTTGATGGTCTCCAAACCAAATATTTTGAAGTCAAGTTGTGAAAGCATAGTATAGCGACGAGACAATGCATCAAATCCTTCTTTAAGCTTAAACAGGAAGGGAAACTCCTAACTTGTGTGACCGTTTTGGCTGCGAATCTCAATAGCTTCAATCTTGGCATCAACTTCAATTCCTGTGGAGTAACAACATAGCCAGAAAGATACCTTGGTTGCAAAGGTGCACTTCCAAAGTTACCAAACAAGCGTGCATCACGTAGGACATAAAAACAAATAAATGTTCCAAATGTTCTTCCAAAGTCGCTATAAATCATATATCATCAAAATAGACTACCCAAATGTCAATGAAACACGCTTGTTCATTAATCTCATGAAAGTACTAGGTGCATTAGATAACCCAAAACATGTACAGTGATGTTCAATTGTGAGCAGGTGTCTCTTCAACGAATAATCAATGATTATGCTATATCCGCAGGTTGGAAAAACCAACAATTCATCAAGCATAACATCTGGCCTGGGATGGCTGGGACATGGAGTAGATGGTATTATGATAGTTTCAATTGTGTTGCTCAAATTCTTTTGCCACAATCTGATTTTCACTCTTATTTTTCTCCTGTTTTGCTCTATTAGCTCTATTAATATCATCTTTCAAAATGGACTCAGAGTCATAGGAAGCAAAGTAATATTTTTATCCTTATGAACAAGAGTATACTAATTGTTTCTACCATGGTGTAGAATTTTATCAAATTGCCATGGTCTACCAAGTAACAAGGAACATGCTTGCATAGGTACCACATCACAATCAACATAATCAGCATATGTAGAGATACTAAAATGCACCGAGCAGATGCGTGTTACCTTAACCTTGCAGCTGTTGTTGAACCATTGGATGTAGTAAGGATGTGGATGTGGCCTTGTGGTGAGAGATAACTTCTCGACCATCTCCATGCTAGCCAAGTTGTTGCAGCTCCCTCCATCTATGATGGCCTAAATAGAACATTCCTTCACAACTCCTTTGTATGGAACAAATTATGCCTCTGATTTTGCTCAGCTTGTGTAACCTGCACACTCAAAACACGTTGAGCAACTAAACATTCATACTGTCGGCATCTTCAGCAGCCATGTATTGTGTCTCATGATCAGAATCATCTCCACCGTGTTCCTCATGTGTAATAAGAGCCAAAGTCTCCTCATCATAGTCACTAGCGGACTCATACCCACCATCCTCGTGCAATCATCACTGCTGAGATTTGCATTCTCTATAAATGTCCTCTTCCCTTACAGCGGCGACAAATAATATCACTTGTGTGCCCTGTTGGCGCCATGGAAGAAGAGAGCTCTGTCGAAGCCGCGGTGTGCTCTTGGCGGATAGTGGTGGTTGTGCCCTTTCTTGTATCACGGTTGGAGGTGGCTGAAGGAGGTGATGGTGCGGTGGAAGTAGATGATGCGCGTGGTGTCCATGATGAAGGTCGACCTGCGAAAAGTTAGTCGGCAATGCTGTCGATCCTGCACTTCACGTTCACTTTACAAGCAAGATGGAATAAGCAGTGATATTATTATAATCCTTATAGTCTAGAATGGTGCGAATATCTCTATTTAATCCACCGAAAGCGTGCAAGCATAGCTTCATTCTCCTCAACAATACCACATCTAATCAAGCGGTTTGTAATTCACGATAATATTCTTCTCAGAATTTTACCTTGTCTTAAGCGCGCAATTTTGAAGTAATTCACGCTGATAATATGGTGGAACACGAGTGCAATAGCAGTTTTCAAAGCAGCCCAAGTAGCTGGAGCAGGATATAATCTACAATGTTAGGACCACCAAACACATGCAAAGCTAGTGAAAGCACAATGACGAGGAACCGTCTCTCCTGAGGATATTGTAAACATGTAAATCGTTGTTCGAGTTTCTAACTCCCAAGTAAGATATATATCGAGGAACATATCTACCCTCAAATGGTGGAATATTCAATTTCAGTTTAGGAGATGGTCATGATCTCGTACTGAGGGCCCTAACATTGCCATTATTTGCATGTGGGCGACACGGTGGTTGTGGTCTTTGGTGGTTGCCGTGGTTCGATGTTGATCAACCTCATCCTCGTAATCTTCACATAATCATCCTCCTCGGTACGGCTGCGCGATGGCGAGGGCCAAAAGCACCAACAGCGATGCAGGACCGAATTTTGTCTGGCTCAATAGGAACCGTTGAGCTCGTCCATCTGATTCGGAAGGGCGTAGTTGTTGTCGTTGCGAGGTGATAGGTGCAGCGGCGGTGGTTATGGAAAGCGAGCAATTCATCAAACTTGCTATCAGCTTTGTTTCAAGCGTCTTCTCAATGCATCTATCTTCTCCATGGCCTCGTCAAATCTGTTTAGCACGTCTTGCACTGTCCAATCATCATTGGGAAACTTATCATATGGTATTTGTTGATCGGGTTCTGTTGATCTCGTGGCTTGATCCTGCCATGGTTAGCAACAATAGAAACACACAAGAATATGATCCTACAGACTACTATTAATTGGTGGTGGTGTGGTGGGCGGTCACAAATCCGTCAAGCAAATCTCAAATTCTTGCAGTTCTTGCCCAGCAGCGGTGATCGGCAGCATTGTGAGTCAAAACTCTCAAGCTTGGATGCGATTACGGGGAGAATCAAGCATACAACGTAGATGTATGTGGAGCTGGGAAGGCTTATGATATGCAAGAAATACGGCATACCAATCAGCCGAAGAATGAGATTGAAAAGCTGACTCAGCAGTCTTTGTGCTGGTCTAGAGCTGGGCAAGTGCTGAGGCGCGAGCCTACTACACTATCTAAATCTGGCCTTCTACTAAACAGGGAGGAACACTACTCGCCCCTTTCTCTTTTTTCTTTTTTGCACTTTTTTCCTCTTTTTTTTTTTTGCTCTATAGCAAATTTTTTTAGGAAAAGTCTGCAAATGAATTAAAAACTGCCTAGCAATTTTCCCGAGACTTAGTTTTTTTAAGCTTGGAACTATTTTTCTTCTGCGGATGGCTTGGAAGTTGGGGAGTCCTGCTTGCTTATCACATTTCGGAGTATCGGCGTGATAACGTCGAGAACAATGCAACAATTCTTGGACTCGGACTGGGGACTAGTGCATGGAGATAGATCTGGTGGAACTGAGGACTGGTGGCGGAGATGAATCTGGTGGAACTCGGACTGGTGGTGGATGCCATATTAGCGAGTGGACTCGGATGGGCGTGATGGTAGCGGATATGTGGTGGTGATATAACTGGATTGGGATTGGTACATGGATATGTGGTGGTGGTATATGGCGGTAATGACACGTGACAGCTTTGTAGGCAGAACTTCGAAACTCTAAAAGACTAGGCAGCTAAGACCAGCAACGACACGACGATGCAACACAAATTCAACAAAGCAAATCTGAAAAGATTATCACGAAGGCTCGAGATTAGTTCGGACGGGATGAACTAACCCGATTTTTTGGCACCGTGGACTATGGGTATGAAAAACGAGACTCGATCTAAACTACGAAAAACTGTAAAATCTCTGGCTTGACTGGAAATCTGATACCACTTGATAGCAGCAGGTGTCCGATCTTTCGATGAGATGGTGGATTTGGCTTTGGTGGAAGTCGGCTTTGACGATTACATTTCTGACGTGCGAAGGACGTCGGCGCCTTAACTGTCGCTAAACCAACTCCGAGAGGTTATTGACCCGCGCCCGAACCGATCAACGACCACGAGGGTCTATTTCACTGCGAGCAAGCGAAGAACAAGCAAGAAGCTGAGATTGCAATGCGGATATTGCGAATATAAGATGAAAGCTTTATTGATCAAGGTGGGGTTACTGTGGCCGCCTTTGTGCAGTGAATTGAACACAAGCGAAATGCTGTGAAGTTGCAGCTATGGCGAACTTTTGATCCTAAACAAAGGCAAAGTCTAAGCGATTGCCCTAAGGGCTGTATATATGGAGGAAAGAGGGGTGAATTTCGTGGCCCTTGGTGGAGAATTAGAGACTAACCCTATCTCTTCATTCCCCACACTCTGGGACTCGAAAATAGCCTATACTAATGTATTTCAAAAAGAGTACATGGGCACGGCCCAATAATAAGGTATTGCAGCACCTAGAATATACAGACGACAGAAATTTATAAAGTGGCATCTTGTATATTTAAATCAGGAAGCTCATCTTTACTCATTATAGTGGCTTCAAAGTCACAGAAATCATCACTTGTAACTCCATGCCTGTCCCCCTTAAGCATGCCACCATCTCCATGCTTGTTCTTGCTCCAATATTCATCCTTCTCCAAGCTAGGCCCTTCATTTTGTAAGCAAAACAAATGTATCCAATTTAAGCTGACATCATATTCTCATGAACATTAGAATCATTACCAAGAAAGCGAAAGTACTGGTAATTTGGTTGGTGTCTTGAGACTCTAGTAATTAGTCGATTATGTATGGCAGAGGGCTGTGGGTGTAACAATGGTATTGATGTCCTCATCACTTTGGCGTGAAAGAGGCAGACCGTACTTGCTACACATTTCTTTTGGCCAAAAGATGAGGCGGGATGTTGGCGTTTTGTTGTCATTTTTACTACATGTCAAAAAGCTAAGTCATGACTCAATCCTCATGGTTTATATATGCCTTTGCTGTACCTAGTGTTCCTTGGGAGGATATATCTATGGACTTTGTTTTAGGGTTTACCTAGAACAAAGAAGGGAGGGATAACATATTTGTTGTCGTGGATAGATTCTCGAAAATGGCACTACTTTATACCATGTCATAAAAGATGATCTTTGTCAATGTTGCTGATTTGTTCTTTCAGTGAAATTATTAAGCTTGCATGGTGTGCCAAATACTATTGTTTGGATCGTGATACTAAATTTCTTAGCCACTTTTGGAGATGTTTATGGGCTAAGTTGGGGACTAAACGCTTTTAGTACTACTTGTCACCCCCAAACTGATGGACAAACTGAAGTAGTCAATAGAACATTGTCTACTATGCTTAGGGCTGTTCTAAAGAATAATAAGAAAATGTGGGAGGAATGCTTGCCTCATATTGAATTTTCTTATAATCGTTCATTGCATTCTACTACTAAGATGTGCCCTTTTGAAGTTGTGTATGGTTTCCTACCTCGTTCACCTATTGATTTGTTGCCTCTTCCATCTTCGGAGAAGGTTAATTTTGATGCTAAAGAACGTGCTGAATTGATTTTAAAAATGCATGAGTTAACTAAGGAAAACATTGAGCGTATGAATGCTAAATATAAACTTGCTGGAGATAAGGGTAGAAAACATGTTGTGTTTGCACTGGAGATCTTGTTTGGTTACATTTGCGTGAGATAGATTTCTGATTTGCATAAATCAAAACTAATGCCACGTGCTGCTGGTCCCTTTAAGGTGTTGGAGAAAATAAATGATAATGCATATAAACTTGAGCTTTGCCTGCAGATTTTGGGGTTAGTCCCACTTTTAACATTGCAGATTTGAAGCCTTATTTGGGTGAGGAAGATGAGCTTCCGTCGAGGACGACTTCATTTCAAGAAGGGGAGGATGATGAGGACATCAATACCATTGTTACACCCACAGCTCCTGCATTACATATCTGGGACCAATTACTAGAGCTACATGCGCCAATTAAATTACCGGTACTTTCGTTTCTTGGTAATGATTCTAATGTTCATGAGAATATGATCTTTGCCTAAATTGGATACATTTGTTTTGCTTACAAATGAAGGGCCTAACGGAGGAGGATGAACATTGGAGCAAGAACACGCATGGAGTTGATGGCATCGCAAGAGATCAGAACGGAGTTACAAGTGATGATTTCAGGACTTTGAAGCCACCATAAAGGTGCATGAAGCCTTGGACGAAATATACAAGATGCCACTCCATAAATTTCGTCGAGGAGGCTATTCTGGTTGCTGCATCACCTTATTATTGAGCCAGGCCATGTAATTTCGAAATACATTAGTATAGGCTATTTTAGGTCAATGTGGAAACAAGAGATAGGGTTGGTTTGGACCCCTCCACCAAGGGCCATGATGAGGACATCAATACCATTGTTACAGCTACCCAACTGTATACATCTTGGACCAATTACTAGAGCTCATATACTAAATGCAGTACTTTTCGTTTCTTGGTAATGATTCTAATGTTCATGAGAATATGATGCTGCCTAAATTGGATACATTTGTTTTGCTTACAAATGAAGGGCCTAGCTTGGAGAAGGATGAACATTGGAGCAAGAACACACATGGAGTTGATGGCATCATAGGGGATCAGAAACGGAGTTACAAGTGATGATTTCAGGACTTTGAAGCCACCATAAGGTGCATGAAGCCTTGGACAGAAATATACAAGCGCCACTTCATAATATTAGTCCATAGGCTATTCTAGGTGCTTTCGTCACCTTATTATTAGGCCAGGCCCATGTAATTTCAAAATACATTAGTATAGGCTATTTTAGAGTCCGTATGTGTGGGGAAACAAGAGATAGGGTTAGTTGGGACCCCTCCTCCAAGACCAC
>JAHHZJ010003596.1:0-45757 GCA_021437245.1 Aegilops speltoides
TGAAGCGAAATGGTTTGGCATCTTTGCCACCTTTCTCACATGGTGCTTCATGAGGATGATGAACTCTTTGCCACCCCTCCGGATGTGGATGGTGAAGAAAAGAACTAATCTCTCTGCGAGGTAGGTCTCGGGCGTGCTCTAACGTCTGAAGAATTTCTTTGAGGACGACAAAAATGCGAAGGGGCCTGGCGAATCATGATGAAATGAACTTTCATTTCACCGTCCTCCTCTTGCTATATCATTTCTTTGCTTGATGAAATTCATCGATGAACTTGATATCATATTCTTCAGCGATGAAGCATATGAGTTATAAGCTACACTAATTCATCTGCGGGATGATCAACCCAAAACAACTGAATGGGTCCTTGATAGTGGATGTACAAATCACATGGTGGTGACAAGAATCTATTGATGGATGCTCCTTATCACCATCACCTCTGAAGCATATCATCTTTCTTGACAAAGGCAAAAGTCAGGTATTGGGTCTTGGTAAGGTTGCTATCTCTAAGGATAAGCACATGGACAAAGTCATGCTTGTTGAGTCCTTAGGATACAATCTCAAGTCGATCTCAATGCTTTGTGATCTTGATATGGTTGTTGTCTTTGGCAAATATCGCTGTGTTGTGATTATGGAGTGACAATTCCAAAGTCTTGAAGGCTTTAGGAGAGGAGATCGTATATTGTTGATTTCTCTCGGGACCACAACCAGCCGTGTGTCTACTTGCAAAAGCTTGAAGGCTGCCTATGGCATCGGCGACTTGGTCATGCGGGCATGAGGAATTTGAACACGCTTGCGAAGAAGAAGCATGTCATTGGCATTGAGAATGTCAAATTCCTCAAGGATCACTTATGCGGAGCATGTGAAGCGGAAAAATGACCAAGGCCAAGCATCCGCGAAGACTATCATGACCACTACCCGTCCATTGAATTGCTTCCATGGACCTCTTGGACCTAATCATTATTCAGCGGTCACTAATGATGCATCTCTATATGGTTTTGTCATTGTTGATGATTATTCTCGATATACATGGGTACACATTGTTGCCACAAACATGAAGTGCAGGAAGTCTTCAAGCGATTTTCCTCGAGGGCTTCAACCAACTTTGGTGTGAAGATCAAGCATATCGAAGTAACAATGGGCCGAGTTCAAGAATTCTGGTCTTGATGCCTATCTTGATGAACTTGGTATTACTCATGAGTTATCTGCTCCCTATACTCCTCGTGAGAATGGCGTCGTGGGCGCAAACAGAACTCTTGTTGAGATGGCTCGCACTATCTTGGATGAATACAAAGCGCCTCGGCGTTTTTGGATTGATACAATTGATACTTCTTGCCACATCATCAGCAGTATATCTTCACAAATTCTTCAAGAAGGCGCTTATGAACTCCTCACGACAAGAAACCCAATGTGAGTTATTTCAAAGTCTTGATTGCTAAATGTTAGATTAGAGATCCTCATCACAACTCTAAATTTGCACGAAAGCACATGAAGGTTTATGCTTGGTTACGGAAAGGACTACGCACACCTCTGAGTCTTCAACATTGTTCTTCACAAGATTGTTGACCTTTGTAGATGTGCGGTTCGATGAAACTAATGGCTGCAAAGAGAACCTACATACGTGTTAGATGAACCAGCATTTTGAGGATGCTATCAAGCTCAAAACAGCGAGGATGTCATTCCTCTTGAAGAATCTGCTTGAAGAATTCATTCCTGTTCATGAAGAGCGTCGAGTGATGCACTGAAGAACAAGATGAGGAAAATGGTCTTTGAAGAAAATGCTGATCAAAATCCTCGGCGACAACCAACTCATCCACAGCGTTGCAAAAGAAGTCCAAGTGGAGAAGATCATCGATGACATTAGCGCACGAGGTCCTCTCACCGCTCAAAAGCATCACATTTATCTAACTTTTGTGGGCACTATGCTTTTGTCTCTATCACGAGCCCACTAAGGTAGATGAAGCATTTACGGGCGGAGTGGATTCAGGGCTATACAAGAAGAATTACATCAGTTCAAGCTGAACAATGTAGAATTGGTCGATCACCCGGATCCTCATAAGCATAATATCATTGGCACAAAGTGGATCTACCGCAACAAGCAAGATGAAAATGGCCTTGTGGTGAGGAATAAAGCACGACTAGTAGCTCAAGGCTACACACGGTTGAAGGAATTGATTTGATGAAACTTTTGCACTGTTGCTAGACTTGAGGCTATTAGCATTTACTTGCCTATGCTAACCATCATGATATTATCTTATATCAAATGGATGTGAAAAGTGCATTCCTCAATGGTAAGCTTGAGGAAGAAGTATATGTTGTTCAACCCCCAGGTTTTGAAGATCCCAAGAATCCTCACAAAGTCTTCAAACTTAATAAGGCTCTCTATGGCCTCAAGCAAGCCCCTCGGGCGTGGTATGATACATTGAAGGAATTCTTCGTAAAGAATGGCTTCACACCCGGTTCACTCGACCCTACTCTCTTTACTATATCATATGATGGTGAACTGTTTGTGTGCCAAATTTATGTTGATGATATTATCTTTGGTTGTACTAATCAACGTTATAGTGATGAATTTGCCTATATGATGAGTGAAGAATATCAAATGTCTATCATGGGAGAGTTGAAATTCTTCTTAGGTCTTCAAATTCGTCAGCAGCGAAATGGCATATTCATATCTCAGGAGAAATACCTCAAAGATGTACTGAGGAAATTTGGCATGCAAGATTGCAAAGGCGTCAAAATTCCTATGCCCACAAATGGCCATCTATGCCTTGATGAAAATGGTATTGACTTGATCACAAGGTATACCGCTCCATGATTGGTTCTTTATTGTACTTATGTGCATCTAGGCGGATATAATGCTTAGTGTTTGCATGTGTGCCGATTTCAAGCTGCGAGGAATCACACCATAAGGCTGTGAAGCATATTCTTGATATCTAGCTCACACACCAACACTAGGATTATGGTACCCCAAGGGCTCTGCTTTTGATCTCATTGGATATTCGACTCGACTATCTTGGTGATCGTGTGGACCATAAGTCAACATCGGCACTTGTCATTTCCTCGGACGATCTTTGTGCATGTTGGTCCTCGAAGAAAGCAGACTGCGTATCACTTCTCTGCTGAAGCTGAATACATTCTGCTGGCTCATCTTGTGCTCAAGCTGCTTTGGATGAAGCAAACCCTCAAGGACTATGGCGTCAGCGTGAAGAATGTGCCTCTCCTCTGCGACAATGAGAGTGCCATCAAGATTGCTCACAACCAGTTCAGCACTCAAAGACTAAGCACATCAGTTCGTCATCATTTTCTTCGTGATCATGTGTTGAAGGCGACATCTCCATTGAGCATGTGAAGGGAAGAACAGCTAGCTGATATCTTCACTAAGCCCTTGGATGAGAAGAGATTTAGCAAGTTGCGGTGTGAGCTAAATATCTAAGAATCTTGAATGTTCTTTGAAAAGGACACACATCCTAACCCTTATGCAGAATTGATGACTTAGATGTGCAACACATGAAAAGCGTTGTTCTTCAATCAATGAAGAATAACACTCTAAGTGTGAAGAAATTAATGAAGAATTTGATTCTCAGAACCCTCGACAATTATGCAGCGTGTCTGAAATCATCATTCTTATCTGATGGAGTCACGCCACGAAAAGTTGAAAATCTTCAATTTGAGTTTTCCTCATTTTGAAATTCTTGATCTTTCAAATTCTTCAACTTTGGAAAATCTTCACTGGTTCGTCGTTTTCTTCATTGGCTATATATATATATATATATATATATATATATATATTAATATTATATATATATATATATATATATATATATAGTATGCATTATTATACGACTAAGTGAATGTGATGGACCCTTCCCCTATATGCTATACTCAACCCAATCCATTCACAAATTCTTCATATGCGTTCTAATTGAAACTCATTCAAAGTCTTCCTTGTGTCTTGTCGTGAAGAAATTGCGAGCGAAACTTTAAAACAAATCTTATCCAGATTTTGGTTTTACGCTCAAACCGTTCCATCCACGATGCATTAGTTAATTCACCCACGATCTTACGATCTCATACGACGATGCGTGGGTGACACATGTCGTGAAGAAGAAAGGAGCGGGCATGTTAGTCCCAAAATCTTGAGGCGAACAGTTTTTACGGCTATAAATACCCTCTACCTTCCTTACTTCATTTACTCCCCTCGATCGCTGTCTCTCTCATCCCCAAACCCTAAGCGCGCTACTCCATCGCCGTCGGTGAGGAAGAGCTTACTCCCAAAACCTGAGTGACAGTTTACGGAAGGTTTTTTTAAAATTATTTCCAATTTAAAATTTTGAAACAATTATGGTTCCCTTCCATTTTTGAAAACCCTTCCTAGAAAAAATTTTTAAAAATTTTTTTTTTTCCTTTTTCAAATTTCCTTTGGGAAAAATAAACCATTTTCCCTTGGGTTTTCCAAATTTTATTTTTAAAATTCCCCAAAATTTTTAAAACCCCCCTTTTGGTTTTTGCCAAAAAATTTAAAGGTTTGCTTCAAACTTTTAGGGCCCTTTTTGCGCCCTTTTTTTTTCCCAAAAAGGAAACTTTGAAAGAATTAAATCCCCTTTCGGGAGCCCTTTAGTTTTGAAAAACTTTGGGTTTATTTTTCCAAATATTCCGTTTTTAATCAACCCTTTAAACTTTACCCTTTAATTTTAAAAAACCCCTTTTTTTTCCCCAAAATTTTCCTAAATTTTCCCACCTAAATTTTAACCTTTTAAAAAAACTTTTTCTTTTTTTAAATTTTAAATTTCATTTTTTGGAAATTTTAAAAAAAACATCCGGATAACATTTTGGGGAAAAATTTGTAGTTTCCTTTTTCCCCTTTAAACCCCTTTTAAACTTTTCCCAGGGTTTTTTTTAAAAATTTTTAAATGTTTTAAACCAAATCCCCAAAAATCCTTTTTGGGTTTTTCAGGTTTTCCCAATTTTTCCCTACCTTTTCCCAAAATTTTTCCCTTCCCTTTTAAAACTCTTTAAAATTTTTGGGGTTTAACCATTTGCATTTTCACCCCAATTCGAACTTTAAAAATTTAACCAAATTTATCCAAATGGGAATTAGGAATTTTCTTTTTAAAATTTAAATAAAAACCCAATTACTTTTAAATATTTAAAATTTCTAAAAAAAAACAAAAATTGGGTTTGTAAAGGGCCCGGCCCCCAAAAATAAAAATTTTTAGGTTTTAAACTTTTTAAAGTTTTAAAGGGCGCCGCCCAAAACAAAACAATTTTTTTAAACCCAAAATCCCTTTTTTAAAATTCCCAATTTCCCAAGGGCCTTTTTAAAAACCCAAAATTACCCAAAACCTAAGGGAACCAAGTCCCCAATTTATAATAAATTTAAATTTTTGCACAAATTTTTGGGTTTCCTTTCCCTTTTTAATCGCCAAACGGGCATTTTCCCCCATTTTGAAATTTTTTTAAGAGATTTTTTTGTTTTGGGGGGAAAAAATTTTCTTTTTCCCCTTCTTTAAATTTTTTTTTTTCCCCCGGCCCCCTTTTTAAAAAACTGGTTTTGCCAACAAATTTCCTTTTTGTTTCCCTATTTCAAGGGCTTTTAGATTTCCCAAATGGGTTACTGAAATGTTCCAAACAATCAAAAATTTGGTTGGAAAATTTCTTTGTTTTTCCCTTTAACCGTTGTTTAAAAAACAACCCTTTTTTTTTCCCACAAGAACTATTTTTTCTATTTCCATTTTTTATAAAATTTATTTAAATCCCTTTTTCTTAAAATAATCCCTTTGAAACAAATGTTTAAACCCCCAAAAATTTTAAAACCCAAAAGGTAAATCCACAAACATTTGGCCCCTTTTAGGCTTTTCTTTCCCTCTTTATACCCCAAACAAAATTGGGGAAAAATTTTCTCTGGGTTTGAAGGAAACTAAAAATTAAACATCCGTTTTAAATTTTTTTCCCAAAATTCCCTTTCCTTTTGCCCTTTCCAAGGATCTAAAATTTTCCGAACAACCCGGGTTTTTTTCCCTCCCCCCGGGCAGGGTCTTTTTACTAAAATTCCCTTTTAAATTTATCCCCCATTCAAAATCCCTTGGCATCCCTTTTTTTCCGTTTGGCCCCTAAAAATTACATCAATAATTTGGGAGAAGGTAACTTTTTAATCAATATTTATTATTTACCGCATTTTGGGGTTCCTTTGAGCATTCCCTTTTAATGTTTGGCTTTTTTCCTTTTGGGGTTTTTCAATTTTTTCCCTTTTTTTTGAAAGGTTTTAAATTAACCCATCCCTCTTTGTTCTCCCCTTTTGCGCCGGGAAAACCTTTTCGAAAGGGGGGTTTCTTTTAAAAAATTTTCAAAGCAATGGGAAAGATAACTCCTTTGGGTTTAATTTAAATTTATTTTTCCTTTCTTTTTTGGGTTTGCTAAATTTTGGGCACCCAAACTCAAACCGGAACACTTATGTAGCATGTTTTTGCTTAAACTTTCAAAACCCCATTAGAGCATTTCGCCTTTTTTCTAACCAAACCAGGCCCGCATCCGGGTGGGGAATTTTTCCAAAATTAAATTTTTAATTTTTTCAATTTTTCAAAATCTGAAAAAAACCCCAAATTTTTAAAAAAGGGGTTCACGGGTTTTCAGGTTTTTTTAACCCATCAAAAACCACGGGCCCCAAACAAGTGGGGGAAAAACCCCAAAAGTGCTTTTGAATGGGAAAATTAAAAGGGAAAACAACCCAAAATTTTTTCACCCTTTTGGTCTCCCTTTGAAACCTCTTTTTCGTCTGGAATTTTAACGGCCCTTTTTTATTTTCCCCCCAACCAAAGGGTTTTAGAAAAACTTTTTTAACCAAAATTTTTTGGAAACCGGCAAAACGTTCATAAAAAAATAACAAAAATTTGGGTTTAATACTTAAAAGGTTTTTTTTCAAAAAACGCCCCCGACCTTTTAACCCGGGATGGTTTCCCCAAATTTTCAGTTTGCCTTAAGGAAAGGACTTTCCGGCCCCAAAGCACCTTTTGGGCGATCTTCCGGGTCCAAATTTCCAACTTTTAAATCCAACCGGCCTTCCCATTGGAAAAAGTTAGGGCCCTAAATTTTTCCCAAATTTTTGGCATAAGGAAAACCCCAAAAACCCTGTTAATTTTTTTTCCCCCCCCCGGGCCCAATTTTTAAAAGCCCCGAAAGCCGGGCCGGCAAAAGGGTCCCCGGGGAGTTTTCCGGGGTTTCTCCTTTCCCCTGGGGGAAAGGGAAAAAAAGGGGGGAAAAGGAAAAGGGGCCGGCCCCCTTTTTGGGGAAGGGGGGAAAAACCCCCGCCCCTTTTCCCCCTACCCTTTGTTTAGGGGTTTCCCCCTTTTAACCCCCCGGGGGGCCGGAGGTTTCCCAATTCCCAAACCCAAAGGAAATATTCTTTTAAGGGGGGGGGGGAGGGGGGCCCCTGCATTCGGAAAAGGGGGGGGCCCCCCCCTTTCCCTTTGGGCCCCCTTAAAAATTAAAACCCGGGGGGGCCCCGGGAGGTGGGGTTTCCCAAACAAACCCTTTCCTTTAAAAAAAAAGGGGGGGGCCCCCCTTTATGGCGGGGGGTCTTTTTCCCCCCAATTTTCCCAAAAATTTTTAATCTTTAAAAACCATTTACAACTGGCCCCGGGTTCAAAACTTCCCGGGATTTGAATCTCGGTATAACCGGGAACTTGGGCAAGGTTCTCCTTTGAATCTATGTTCAAACCTTTAAAACTTGCCCTTTGCAAATTATTAAATTGCCGGAAACCGGCAATACCTTTAAAGGAACCAAACCTAATTCCGAAATCCAACCATTTAAACCTTCCCCTTTTTGGTTTTAAAATTCGGGTTTAAAATTTTGACCCAAAGTTTTTCCCATTTCCCTATTTTAAACCCCGGGTTTTGTAACAAAAAACCAAAAATTGCTTCAATTTACAAACCCAATTTCCCAAAGAAATGGGATTTATAACAAAATGGGAAACAATTTGGTTAAAACAAAATTTCCCGGGAAATTTAAAAGCAAGTTAAAGGAACAAAACCATTATTTCATTGGATTAAAATTATTTTATTAAAATATTTTTCCCAAACATGAATTAAAAATTTACTGAAAAATTAAAATAAATATTTCCCTTTTTTTGCCTTTTTTCAACCCCAAGAAGGGGAAAAATTTCCCTTTTGGGTTAATTTCCCAAATTGAATAAAAATTTAAAAAATTGTTAGGGTTTTTAAAAAATTTTTCCCTTTCCCAAAGGGGTGGTTGGTTGGAAATGGTTTTTGAAAATTTAAAAATCAAATTTTTCGGGTTTATTGTTTTTCCTTAAAGATTCCCCTTATTTGGTTTTCATAAAAATTTTGGGCCCCAATTGGGGAAAATCTGGGCTTTTCTTTCCCAATATGGTCACAAATGGAAATGTGCTTTTTTGAAACCCAAAACCCTAAAATTAAAGAAGAATCTTAAGGGAATTTGGGGTTTGGGGGAAATTTGGGCCCAAATCCAAAGTAGGAATTTCCGGGCCCCCTTAGTTTTAGGGGAGACGGGGGGGTGACCTCCCCAAAATTTTTGTGGGCCCCAGGCCGCTGGCTTTAGGGCCCCCCTGGAAGGGCCCAAAAAAGGTGGGGTTTTCCTAAGTAATGGGTGTTTTTTTTTGGCCCCCAAAAGGGGAAAGAAAAATTTTCCCGTTTAACCTTTTTTTTTTGGTTTTTAAATTGGTCCCATTTCCTCAGATGATATTTTGCCTGTTTTTTACCAAACATTCCCTTTAAGATTCTTTTAAAATTTTAAAAACCTGGTGAAAAAAAAATTTTCCCCCTTAGTCGATTATTTTCCTGGTTTCCCCATCACGTGGTGTCTCGGCCGACAAAGCTGTCACAATGGTGCATATTCGGGAGAACACTTATACCTTGAAATTTTAGTAAGGGATCATCTTATAATGCTACCGCCGTACTAAGAAAATCGATGCATAAAGATAAACATCACATGCAATCAAAATATGTGATATGATATGGCCATCATCATCTTGTGCTTTGATCTCCATCTTCAAAGCACCATCATGATCTCCATCCTCACCGCCTTGACACCTTGATCTCTATCATAGCGTGGTGGTGCGTCTACGCCAACTATTGCTTCTACAACTATCGCTCACGCATAGTGATAAAGTAAAAGCAATTACATGGTGGTTGCATTTCATACAATAAGCGACAACAATAAGGCTCACCTGCGATTGCCGATAACTTTTACGAACAAGCGTATATCACATCATGTCTTGACCATATCACATCACAACATGCCTGCAAAAACAAGTTAGGCGTCCTCTACTTTGTTGTTGCAAGTTTTACGTGGCTGCTCTACGGGCTTCTAGCAAGAACCGTTCTTACCTCGCATCAAAACCACAGCGGTGATTTATCAAGTTTGTTGTTTTGACCTTGAACAAAGTATAGGCCACAGTCAAATTCAATTCAACTAGATATGGAGAAAGCAGTCACCCGACCACCTTTATGCAAGACCCGGTTGCATATGCGCGGTGGAACCGGTCTCATGAAACGTGGTCATGTAAGGTTGATGCAGGCTGCTTCATCAACAATACCGCGAATCAAAATAAGACATTGGTGGTAGCGTTATGGCGATCGCCCACAACTCTTTATGTTCTACTCGAGCATATCATCTATGCATAGACACGGCTCGAGATGCCCTTTGTGGGGAACATAACAAGCAATTTAAAAAATCCTCGCTCCGCAAGATCTATCTAGGAGATGCATAGCAGCGAGTGGGAGAGTGTGTCCATGTACCCTCGTCGGCCGAAGCGGGCGTTTGACAGCGTGGTTGATCACGATCGAACTTCTTCTTCTTCCGACCGATCAAGCACGAACTATGACACCTCCGAGTTGTGCACTGCGTTCAGCTCGATGACATCGCTCTAATTCTTGATCCGGCAAAGTGTCGAGGAGAGTTCCATCGACCGCGGCGGTGTGGTAGCGGTGATGTTGAAGTGATCGCGCGGGCTTCACCTATGCACTATTTGAATATGACGGACACTACCGGAAAACTCTTACCGATGGCGCTGGTTTTTGGCTATTAGTAAGCGGGCAGGCGGCTACTTGCTACTATCGCTACAACTATTTTTTTAGCGATGGCGCTTGTTTTAACCAGCGCTCACGCTAACCATATCTAATAATGGCGGCGCCTCATCCATCGCTCTACGCTAATACTAGTAGCGTGGCTCTACAACCAACGCTCTTGGTAAGGCAGCGGTGTTACTACTCCAAAACCCCGCGCTACTGCTAGTATTTTCTTTTTTTTTGCTATAATTTTTTACAGGTTTTATACAATTACAACATACATATACTTGAAACTATATTAAAAGCGAATGTCTCATCATCATCATCGAAGTGGTACAACATAGTCTTATCATATCATCATTATCGAGCACAAATGATGTCGATCTCATCATCATATCGAAATAACGATACAAATTAATGATCACATGTCTCTTACATTGTCACGGTAGTCAAATGTTTCATCATCTACCTAAACTATGACATACGAGATTAGGCGTTCACGATGATCAAAAGCGGTATTATGTAGTAGTTTTTGCAGCAGTGGTTCTCAATCCCATGTTGTGCTATGAATCTCAAGTAACTAGCTTGACTTCGCTCGATATCAAACTCTTTACGGCTTCCATTGGCGAAGAATTGGGCCTAACATTCTAGCCACTCATCATACACACCGAAACATACCCTACATACCGCATACCACTTCCTCACCATTGTTGATTTATATACCCGTCGAGAGATCTGTGTGCACACACACACACACACACACACACATATACATATATATATATATATATATATATATATATATATATATATATATATATATATATATGGATATATTCTAATAACACCCTTAAGACCTTTTTCTAATAACACCTAGTCTTATTCTGCTAACACCTCCCACTATCGAGTTCACCCGACTCGAGAATAAAAAAGTCAGCGCACCCACCCTCTCCTCTCCCACGATCTATTCTGCACCCAACCCTTCCCACCTTCTTCCGCCTCCGCCCAATTCCCTCCTTCCCACCTTCTTCCTCCAGCAGCGCGCCATGGCCTTGCCCTCCCGGATCCACTCTCCTCCCCTCCATCGACCAACCTTGGCGCACCTACCCCCCCGACACCTCGCCCGGCCACGCTGCGCCCGACCCAGCATAATCGAGGCCACCTTCCGGCAGCGAACAGGCCACCGCCAGCGGATCTCGCCGGATCTAGCCGCCATCGGCCCGGCGCGTCCATCAGCCGGATCCGTTGCCTAGGCTCCCTCCCCGCCCAGCACCCTCACGGCGATCTATCACCACCAGCGACTGCTCCCCTGCCCCCGTTCCTCGCCTACCCACTGCGTGAGCATGCGGGCGCCCCTATCGCCTGCAGCGGCATCAACAAATTCCTGGTGCGACCACTTCCCTCCCAACCGTGCTACCCCGTTCCATTCCCCCTAGAACCACCTTCTTCCCCATCGGCTCTACATGCCGGGCACCCTTCACCGCCGCATCCGGCGTGTAGTAAGGACCGCCGCTGTGCTTCCCGACCTGACCACCTATCGGTGGCGCCGTTAAGATGAGGCTACGGATCTCGCCCGACCACCTCTGGACCGCATCCTCCTGGCGGTTGGTGGGCAGACGCATTTTTACATTTTCTATAGGTGGAGATGCAAATTTGCATCACAATGTGTTGTTGTTTACATCTCCGGGAGGTGGAGAAGTATTTTTTCATCTGCATCATCTATTGAAACAATGCTTTTGGACTTCGGAGATGCAAAAGGTAGTTATTTTTACATCTACACCATCTATCGGAGATCCTCTAACTAGCTTGTGTGTTTTCCCTTAAAAAAGCTAGCTAGCGTGTTTCTTTTTCAGTTTTTTGCTTCCGTTTTTCACAAATATTTTTCATTATTTGCTTTCTATTTTTACTGCTTATATTTCAAAATATTCGAAATATTTTTATTTAAGAAATAACTACACATTTTTAAAATGTTAATTTAAGCGAAATGTTAACCGTGTATAAAAAATGTTTTGCGAGGACAAGAAAAATGTACGATGTGTATGAAAAGAGTACACATAAAAATATATTTGGAAAACTGTTAATCATCTACGAAAAATGTTAAACCTGAATACAAAAATGTTTTAGATGTATACCAGAAATGTACAATGTTTATGAAAATAATAGGCATCAAAACATATATTTGAAAAATGTTAATAATGTATTTGAAAAGTGTTAAAATTGTATTTAAAATGTTCTTTATTTGAAAACAAACGTTAAACACATATAAAGATGATTAGAATGTATAAGAAACGAAAATGCTAAAAATCTAATATCCGATTTTTAGGCATGGCAAATCGAACATTTTCCATGTCAACTTATATTGGCGCGATGGTGGCAAATTTAGTTAGCATGCACAACAATTTCTTGGCAAAAAATAAACCGAGGCAGATTTGCCATGCTCGACAACTAAACTCCATCCTCAATTAAGATAATAATGAAAAACGGTTGATATGCCATGCTTAAAAATCTGACATCTACTGGATATTCGGGTCCATAAGAAAGAAGTACGATTTTTATGTAAAAAGTAGACATCAAAAACATATATTTGAGAAAGTCTTAATCATTTATATGAAAAATGTTGAACCTGTATAAAAAAAAGTTTAGATGTATACCAAAAATGTACAAGGTTTAAATATAGATATCAAAACATATAGTTCATAAAATGTTAATATTATATTAGAAAAATATTAAACATGTATTAAAAATGTTCTTGGCGTATATGAAAAATGTGCGACATGTAAGAAAAATAGATATTGAACAAATATATTTGAAAATTGTTGTTCATGTATACGAAAAATGTTATACCTGTATAAAGCAATGTTTTAGATGTACACCAAAAATGCATAATGTTTATGATAACAATAGACATGAAAACATATATTTGAGAAAAATGTTAATAATGTATTTGAAAAATGGTAAACATGCATTAAAAATGTTCTTGATATATACAAAAAATGTACAATGTGTACAAAAAATGTAGACATGTGTTGAAACGTTTTAAAGAGAACAAACAAACGAAAAAAACTAAGGAAAAGCATAGAAAAACCGTAAGGAAATCACATGAAAAAGAAAGTAAAAGCACACATCGATAACCAAATAAAATTGTAAGGAAAAGCATAGAAAAAGAAAGAAAGAAAGGAAAAACAACAACAATGGAAGCAAAGAAAACAGACAGAAAAGAAATAAAACAGTGAAGACGATGAAAAACGGGTGAAAATCGAAGAAAGAAACAAAATAAATTGAAGCAACAAAGAAGAACAAAAAAGAAAGGAAAACCGTAATAACCCGATGAGGAAAGGAACAAAACGAAGGAGAAGCCACAAGGAAAACACACTGGAAAAGAAAGAAAAAAATGAAAACCAATAAAAACCGTAAAGTAAGACCAAAAAAAGGAAAAAAACCAATAAAAACTGGACCACTCTGGCCATTTTACTTTGGAAAATCATTCCAGCTCATGTGTGATTCTAAGCGAACTTCAGTACACGTAACCCCTCGTTCACTTTTCCGTTAATCATTTTGGGAGAAGAATTCTATGAGACCAAGTCTCACGGGTTAGCGGTGAGACCTATCACGATGGATGACATGTGGCATTCACAAATCACAAAGCATCTACCCCTCCCACCGAAATCGGGGAAGAGATTAGATGCTTTGTGATTTGAAATCAGTTACCATCGAATCAATCGCACGCTGAACCTGATCTCATATAATTTTCCGTCATTTTAATGAATTAACTAGATAGGCGGCACAGATGGCCACGCAGAGTGTGCATAGACCAACTGTATAGTTCAATCACGAACCCTTTGGCCAATGCGTGAGCTAGTTTTCAAATATTAATCCTGACGAAAAACAAAGAATGAAATTTCACAATAAAGACTATGGCCAGTTGAAGCATACACACTTTCGCATTGCATTGTACAAGAAACAGTGCGCCCAACGTACATAGAATACGCATATATTCTTTACTTAGACTTCCTATTCCTACTAGGCCGAGCCCTTTTCTTGTGGAGTCTGCATTTCTCATAGGGCCAGGGTCCCCAGACGTCCCCAGACAAGAAGCATGTGCTTTATGCTACATTCTTTGCTCTCAAAGTCTTTCTTAATGGCTGGAGTTTCCTTGGTTCAATCTGTTACGCCATCTCTTGCTCATCGTATTCGGATTCACTATATATGAAATTCATTTTGGTATTATATTTGAAAGATCCTCTAAACTTCATCTGGCCCCATATTGGACTACATTATATATATTTTGCTTACTGTACATCTAATACCAATGATCGACAAACTGAATGTCTGAATGTCAACAATACATACCAGTCTAACCCTCTTTGGAATTCTGATGTCGCCGAGTGCCACGGACACTCGGCAAAGGGCGAAACCACCGGCAAAGCCTTTGCCGAGTGTCACCCTTAACAAAACCACCGGTGTACACCTCTTCGACAAAGCAGGAGTTTGCGAGAGTCGAGAACATGGGCACTTTCGGCAAAGACTTTGCGAGAGCCAAACAGTACCACTCGGCAAAATAAAGTAGCTAACGGATAGCGAGCGGTGTGGCGGTTCACGACCGTGGGACCCGGGGAGCAGGCGAGGCCTTCTTTGCGAGGCAACTCTCGGAAAAAGAGCGATGTGATGACACATGTCAAGTCGACATGTGGGACCCGAGCGAACGGGCGAGGGCCAACTTTGCGAGCCACTCTCGGCAAAGCCACCCAATAGGTGGGTGACACATGTCGACTCGACATGTGGGACGGCGAACAGGCGAGGGCCATCTTTGCGAGTGCACCTCTCGGAAAAGCCAACCAATAGGTGGCCGACCGTGTCGACTCGACATGTGGGACGGCGAGCAGGCGAGGGCCATCTTTGAGGGGCCCTCTCGGCAAAGCCAGCCCGATGGGTGGCCGACCGTGTCGGCTCGACCGTGGGACCGAACCAACGGACCGAGGCCATCTTTCTTTGAGGCCCCTCTCGGCAAAACCGGCCGATGCGTGGCCGACCGTGTCGACTCGACACGTGGGACCAGCGAATAGGCGAGGGCCATCTTTGCGAGGCCCCTCGGCAAAAGCCAGCCGATGGGTGGCCGACCGTGTCGACTCGACCGTGGGACGAGCGAGCGGCGAGGGGCCATCTTTGCGAGTGCCACTCTCGGTAAAAGTGCCAACTGCGGGGTGGCTCTCCGCAAACTCTATATTTGCGGCGCCACTCTCGGCAAACTCAACCAATAGTGGAGGCCCGTCACTTCTCCTAAAAGCCGTGAAAATAGTTTGCGAGAGCTACCGTCGGCAATTCTTTTCCTTTACCGAGAGTCCTCTCGGTAAAGTTGCCGAGAGAAATACGAGGTTATTGTCCATTACCGAGGCCTCTCGATAAAGGTGCCAGGAGGACTACAGGTTATACCTTTACCGAGAGGCCTCTCGGTAAAGGTGCCGAGAGGACTACATGTTTTTACCTTCACAAGAGCCACCCTTGGCAATGGTGTGCCCGAGAGCCTTTTTCCCTGTTTACATTTCTTTCTGCGTGAAACATATCTGCAGCGACATGTAGTTCATCACACATAGAACATGTCACATATAGGCATCATTGAACAAAAGAAGAAATGATTGATTAGAAAAACATTCCACATAAAAGCAATAGTGCATCAATGCAATAGACCACAAGTTTACAAGTCTCAAGATGCAAGAGTTCTCAACATACAAGGAACAGCTTCAAACATAACATGAAGTTCACGCGATTTTGGAGATCGAGTGATAACATCGACATTAGAAGGCATCATTCCGTTTGCTGCCCCAACTCCATGAACGGAGTGATAACATCAACATTAGAAGTGTTGGGAAGCGTAGTAATTTCAAAAAATTCCTCGCACCGCCAAGATCATGGTGATGGCATAGCAGCGAGAGGAGAGTGTTGTCCACGTACCCTCGTGGGCCGTGGCGAAGCGTTAACTGCTAGCGGTTGATGTAGTCATCTGAATCCGACCGATCAAGCACGAGCGTCGACACCTCCGAGTTCAGCACCGTTCAGCTCGATGGCGATCTCGGGCTCGATCCGCAAAGCTCCGGAGATGAGTTCCGTCGACCTGACGGCATGGTGGCGATGATGATGTTCTACGGCGCAGAGGCCGCCTAAACTTCTGCTGACGATATGGCGAGTGGAATATGGTGGAGGGCACCCACGGCTAAGAGCGATCCGTAGATCAACTTGTGTGTCTCTAGGGTGCCCCCCCCGTATATAAAGGAGCCGGGGGAGGGCGGCCAGGAGGGAGGCCAGGGGAGTCCTACTCCCATCGGGAGTAGGACTCCTTCTTCTAGTTGGAGTAGGAGAAAGGGGAGGAGGAAGGGGGAAGGAAAAGGGCGCCTTCCCTGTCCTATTCGGACTAGGAAGGGAGGGGATGGGAGTAGGACTCCTTCTTTCCTAGTTGGAGTAGGAGAAGGGAAAGAGGAGGAAGGGGAAGGAAAGGGGAGGCGCGCCCCCATGTCCTATTCGGACTAGGAAGGGGAGGCGGCGCGGCCCCCTGCCTCCTTCCCTCTTCTCCCTCAAGGCCCATGTAGGCCCAATAACCCCCGAATTCCAGTAACCTCCACATACTCCGGTAAAATGCGATTTCACGGAACACTTCGATGTCGAAACATAGGCTTCCAATATATAAATCTTTATGTCTCGACCATTTGAGACTCCTCGTCATGTCCATGATCACATCGGGACTCGAACAAACTTGGTACATCAAAACTTATAAACTCATAATAAAGCGGTCATCGTAGCGTTAAGCGTGCGGACCCTACGGGTTCGAGAAATATGTAGACATGACCTAGAACCATTCTCGGCAATAACCAATAGCGGAACCTGGATGCTCATATTGGTTCCTACATATTCTCTGAAGATCTTTATCGATCAAACCGCATAACAACATCGTTGTTCCTTTGTCATCGGTATGTTACTTGCCGAGATTTGATCGTCGGTATCAATACCTAGTTCAATCTCGTTACGGCAAGTCTCTTTACTCGTTACATAATGCATCATCCGTATCCAACTCATTGGTTACATTGTTTGCAAGGCTTATAGTGATGAGCATTACGAGAGGGCGGAGATACCTCTCCAGACAATCGGATGACAAAACCTAATCTCGAAATCGCCAACTCAACATGTACCTTCGGAGACACTGTAGTACTCCTTTATAATCACCCGATTCGTTGCGGCGTTTGGTAGTACCAAAGTGTTCCTCCGTTAGCAGGAGTTGCATAATTCTCATAATTCTGAGGAACATGTATAAGTCATGAAGAAAGCAATAGCAACATACTAAGCGATCAAGTGCTAGGCTAGCGGAATGGGTCGTGTCAATCACATCATTCTCCTAATGATGTGATCCCATTAATCAAATGACAACACATGTCTATGGTTAGGAAACATAACCATCTTTGATTAATGAGCTAGTCAAGTAGAGGCATACTAGTCACTATATGTTTGTCTATGTATTCACACATGTATCATGTTTCGGTTAATACAATTCTAGCATGAATAATAAACATTTATCATGATATGAGGAAATAAATAATAACTTTATTATTGCCTCTAGGGCATATTTCCTTGATCTCCCACTTGCACTAGAGTCAATAATCTAGATTACATAGTAATGATTCTAACACCCATGGAGTCTTGGTGCTGATCATGTTTTGCTCGTGAGAGAGGCTTAGTCAATGGATGCGCAACATTCAGATCCGTATGTATCTTGCAAATCTCTATGTCTCCACTTGGACTTGGTCCCGAATGGAATTGAGGCGTCTCTTGATGTGCTTGGTCCTCTTGTGAAATATGGATTCCTTTGCCAAGGCAATTGCACGATATTGTCACGGATAGATCTTCATCGGTCCCGATGCACTAGGTATGATACCTAGATCGGAAATGAACTCCTTCATCGAGACTCCTTCATTTCTTTGCTTCGAAGCAGCTATGTACTCCGCTTCACATGTAGATCCGCCACGGCGCTTTGTTTAGAACTGCACCAACTTACAGCTCCACCGTTTAATAAAAACACGTATCCGGTTTGCGATTTAGAATCGTCCGGATCAATGTCAAAACTTGCATCGGCGTAACCATTTACGACTAGCTCTTTGTCACCTCCATATCTGAAACATATCCTTAGTCCTTTTCGGGTATTTCGGGATGTTCTTGACGCTGTCGATGATCCACTCTGGATTACTTTGGTACCTTCTGCCAAGCTTATTGCTAAGCATCGTCGGTCTGGTACACAGCATTGGATACATGGTAGAGCCTATGGCTGAAGCATAGGAACATCTTTCATTTTCTCTCTATCTTCTGCTTGTGGTCGGGCATTGAGTTTGACTCAACTTCACACCTTGAAGCGCAGGCAAGAATCCTTTCTTTGCACGATCAATTTTGAACTTTTCAAAATTTTATCAAGGTATGTGCTTTGTGAAAGTCCTATTAAGCGTCTTGATCTATCTCTATAGATCTTGATGCCCAATATGTAGCAACTTCACGAGGTCTTTCATTGAAAAACTTTTATTCAAGTATCCTTTATGCTATCCAGAAATTCTATATCATTTCCGATTAACAATATGTCATCTACATATAATATCGAAATGCTCTGAGCTCCCACACTTTCTTGTAAATCTGAGGCTTCTCCAAAAGTGCGTATTAAAACCATATCTTTGATCACACTATCAAAGCGTTTATTCCAACTCGAGATGCTTGCAGTCCATAAATGGATGTTGGAGCTTGCACACTTTATTAGCACCTTTTGGATCAACAAAACCTTACGGCTGCATCATATACAACTCTTCTTCAAAATCCATTCAAGAATGCAGTTTTACATCCATTTGCCAAATTTCATAATCATGAAATGCAGCAATAGCTAACATGATTCGGACGGACTTAAGCATCGCTACTGGTGAGAAAGTCTCATCGTAGTCAACCCCTTGAACTTGTCGAAAACCTTTACGCAACAAGTCGAGCTTTATAAACGATTACATTACCATCAGCGTCGGTCTTCTTCTTAAAGATCCATTTATTCTCAATGGCTTGCCGATCATCGAGACAAGTCAACCAAAATCCATACTTTGTTTTCATACATGGATCCCATCTCAGATTTCATGGCCTCTAGCCATTTTGCGGAATCTGGGCTCATCATCGCTTCCTCATAGTTAGTAGGTTCATCATGGTCAAGTAACATGACTTCGAATAGGATTACCGTACCACTCTCAGTGCGGATCTTACTCTGGTAGACCTCACGAGTTGATCAAACTTTATCGAAGTTTCATGATCAATATCATTAGCTTCCTCACTAATTGGTGTAGTTGTCACGAGAACCGGTTCTTGTGGTGAACTACTTTCAATAAGGAGTAGATCTGATTATCTCATCAGGTTCTACTTTCCTCCCACTCACTTCTTTGAGAGAAACTCCTTCTCTAGAAAGGATCCGATTTTAACGAAAATCTTGCCCTTGGATCTGTGATAGAAGGTGTACCCAATAGTCTCTTTTGGGTATCCTATGAAGACACATTTCTCCGATTAGGGTTCGAGATTATCTGGTTGAAGTTTCTTCACATAAGAATCGCAGCCCCAAACTTTAGAAACAACAACTTTGGTTTCTTGCCAAACCACGAGTTCATAAGGCGTCGTCTCAGCAGTTTTGATGGTGCCCTATTTAGCGTGAATCGGCCGTCTCTAAAGCATAACCCTAAAACAATAGCGGTAAATCAGTAAGAGACATCATAGATCGCACCATATCAAGTAAAATGCGATTCGACGTTCGAACACACCATTTCGTTGTGGTGTTCGAGTGGTGTCGATTGCAAAACTATTCCGCATTGTTTCAAGTGCAGACCAAACTCGTAACTCAAATATTCTCCTCCACGATTAGATCGTAGAAACTTTATTTTCTTATTCGATGATTTTCTACTTCACTCGAAATTCTTTGAACTTTTCAAATGTTTTGGACTTGTGTTTCATTAAGTAGATATACCCATATCTGCTCAAATCATCTGTGAAGGTGAGAAAATACGATACCCATTGACCTCAACATTCATTGGACCACAAACATCGGTATGTATGATTTCCAACAAATCAGTTGCTCGCTCCATAGTTCGGAGAAACGGCGTTTTAGTCATCTTGCCCATGAGGCATGGTTACATAAGTACCAAGTGATTCATAATCAAGTGATTCCAAAAGCCCATCGGTATGGAGTTTCTTCATCGTTTTACACCGATATGACCTAAGCGGCGGTGACACAAATAAGTTGCACTATCGTTATCAACTCTGCATCTTTTGGTTTCAACACTATGAACATGTGTGTCACTACTATCGAGATTCAATAAAATAGACCACTCTTCAAGGGTGCATGACCATAAAGATATTACTCATATAAATAGAACAACCATTATTATCTGATTTAAATGAATAACCGTCTCGCATCAAACAAGATCCAGATATAATGTTCATGCTCACGCGGCACCAAATAACAATTATTTAGGTCTAAAACTAATCCCAATGGTAGATGTAGAGGTAGCGTGCCGACCGCGATCACATCGACTTTGGAACCATTTCCCAGCGCGTCGTCACCTCGTCCTTCGCCAATCTTAAGCAATCCATAGTCCTGTTTTGAGTTGCAAATATTAGCAGAGAACCGATTATCAAGTACCAGTGCTCTGCGAGCATTAGTAAGGTACACATAAATAACATGTATATCACATATACCTTTGTTCACTTTGCCATCCTTCTTATCCGCCAAATACTTGGGGCAGTTCCGCTTCGATGTCGATCGCTTGCGGTAGAAGCACTCGAGTTTCAGGCTTAGGTCAGACTTGGGTTTCTTCTCTTGAGCAACAACTTGCTTGCCGTTCTTTTGAAGTTCCCTTCTTCTTCCCTTTGCCCTTTTCTTGAAACTAGTGGTCTTGTTAACCATCAACACTTGATGCTCCTTCTTGATTTCTACCTCCGTAGCTTTTAGCATTGCGAAGAAGCGGGAATAGTCTTGTTCATCCCTTGCATATTATAGTTCATCACGAAGCTCTTGTAGCTTGGTGGCGATGATTGAAGAATTACATCAATGACACTATCATCGGGAAGATTAACTCCAGTTGAATCAAGTGATTATTATACCCGGACATTTTGAGTATATGTTCCTTGAAGAACTATTCTCCTCCATCTTGCAGCTATAGAACTTATTGGAGACTTCATATCTCTCAATCCGGGCATTTGCTTGAAATATTAACTTCAACTCTTGGAACATCTCATATGCTCCATGCGTTCAAAAAGTTGTTGAAGACCGGTTCTAAGCCGTAAAGCATAGCTGCTTGAACTATTGAGTAGTCATCGGCTTTGCTCTGCGGGCGTGCTTGCGTCGTCGGTTGCATCAGCGGCAGGCACTGGCACCCAGCGGTGCTTCGGGGCGTAACTTTTCTCTGCAGCAATGAGGATAATCCTCGAGTTCGGACCCGATCCGTGTAATTGCTACCATCATCTTTCAACTTTGCTTTCTCAAGGAATGCATGAAAATTCAACGGAACAACAACACGAGCCATCTATCTACAAACAAACATAGACAAGCAAAATACTATCGGTACTAAGTTCATGATAAATTTAAGTTCAATTAATCATATTACTTAAGAACTCCCACTTAGGCAGACATCTCTCTAGTCATCTAAGTGATCACGTGATCCAAATCAACTAAACCATGTCCGATCATCACGTGAGATGGAGTAGTTTCAATGGTGAACATCACTATATCGATCATATCTACTATATGATTCACGTTCGACCTTCGGTCTCCGTGTTCGAGGCCATATCTGTATATGCTAGGCTCGTCAAGTATGACCTGAGTATTCGGCGTGTGCAACTGTTTTGCACCGTTGTATTTGAGCGTAGAGCCTATCACACCGATCATCACGTGGTGTCTCGTACGAAGAACTTTGCAGCGGTGCATACTCACGGAGAACACTTCTTGATTATTAGTGAGAGATTATCTTAAAATGCTACCGTCAATCAAAGCAAGATAAGATGCATAAAAAGATAAACATCACATGCAATCAATATAAGTGGTATGATATGGCCATCATCATCTTGTGCTTGTGATCTCCATCTTTGAAGCACCGTCGTGATCACCATCGTCACCGGCGCGACACCTTGATCTTAATCGTAGCATCGTTGTCGTTCGCCATCTATTGCTTCTCGAATATCGCTACAGCTTAGTGATAAAGTAAAAGCAATTACAGAGCGTTGCATTTCATACAATAAGCGGCAACCATATGGCTCCTGCCGATTGCCGATAACCGGTTACAAAACATGATCATCTCATACAATAAAATATAGCATCACGTCTTGACCATATCACATCAACATGCCTGCAAAAACAAGTTAGGCGTCCTCTACTTTGTTGTTGCAAATTTTACGTGGCTGCTACGGGCTTTAGCAAGAACCGTTCTTACCTACGCATCAAAAACCACAGCGATAGTTCATCAAGTTGGTGGTGTTTTAACCTTCGCAAGGACGGGCGTATGCCTTTTCGATTCAGCTAAATTGAGAGAGCAGAGACACCCGCCAGCCACCTTTAAGCACGAGTGCTGCGTGCAGTGAAACCAGTCTCGCGTAAGCGTCTGGCGTAATGTCGATCTGGCGCTTCATCTCACAATACCGCCCGAACCAAAGTATGACATCTTTGGTAGCGGTATGACTTATATCGCCCACAACTCACTTGTGTTCTACTCGTGCATATAACATCAGCGCATAAAACCTGGCTCGGATACCCTTTGTTGGGAAGCGTAGTAATTTCAAAAAATTCCACGTACCCTCGTGGGCCGTGGCGGAGCGTTAACTGCTTAGCGGTTGATGTAGTCGTGCGTATTCATGATCCGACCGATCAAGCACGAGCGTCGTCACCTCCGAGTTCAGCACGTTCAGCTCGATGGCGATCTCGGGCTCCAATCCAGCAAAGCGGAGATGAGTTCCATCAGCCTGACGGCGTGGTAGCGATGATGATGTTCTCGGCGGGGCTTCGCCTAAACTCTGCGGCGATATGGCGAGGTGGAATATGGTGGAGGGGCGCGCCACGACTAAGGAGCGATCCGTGGATCAACTTGTGTGTCTCTAGGGTGCCCCCTCCCCGCCTAATATATAAAAAGCCGGGGAGGCGGCCGGCCAGGAGGGTGCGCCAAGGGAGTCCTACTCCCAGGGAGTGAGACTCCTTCTTTCCTAGTTGGAGTAGGAGAAGGGGAAAGGAGGAAGGGGAAGGAAAGAGGCGCCCCCCCTGTCCTATTCGGACTAGGAAGGGGAGGCGCGCGGCCCCCTGCCTCCTTCCCTCTTCTCCCTCAAGGCCCATGTAGGCCCAATAACCCCGGGGGTTCGGTAACCTCCGGTACTCGGTAAAATGCCGATTTCACCGGAACACTTCGATGTCAAACATAGGCTTCCAATATATCAATCTTTATATCTCGGCGATTTGAGACTCCTCGTCATGTCCGTGATCAAATCCGGGACTCGAGCGAACTTGGTACATCAAAACTTATGAACTCATAATAAAAGCTGTCATCGTAGCGTTAAGCGTGCGGACCCTACGGGTTCGAGAACTATGTAGACATGACCTAGAACCATTCTCGGTCAATAACCAATAGTGGAACTTGGATGCTCATATTGGTTCCTACATATTCTCTGAAGATCTTTATCGGTCAAACTGCATAACAACATCGTTGTTCCCTTTGTCATCGGTATGTTACTTGCGAGATTTGATCGTCGGTATCAATACCTAGTTCAATCTCGTTACCGGCAAGTCTCTTTACTCGTTACGTAATGCATCATCCGTATCCAACTCATTGGTTACATTGCTTGCAAGGCTTATAGTGATGAGCATTACGAGAAGGCCGGACATACCTCTCCGACAATCGGAGTGACAAAACCTAATCTCGAAATCGCCAACTCAACATGTACCTTCGGAGACACTGTGGTACTCCTTTATAATCACCCGATTACGTTGTGACATTTGGTAGTACCCAAAGTGTTCCTCCGATAAGCAGGAGTTGCATAATTCTCATAGTTACAAGAACATGTATAAGTCATGACAAAAGCAATAGCAATATACTAAACAATCAAGTGCTAGGCTAGCGGAATGGGTCATGTCAATCACATCATTCTCCTAATGATGTGATCCCATTAATCAAATGACAACACATGTCTATGGTTAGGAAACATAACCATCTTTGATTAATGAGCTAGTCAAGTAGAGGCATACTAGTCACTATATGTTTGTCTATGTATTCACACATGTATCATGTTTCGGTTAATACAATTCTAGCATGAATAATAAAATTTATCATGATATGAAATAAATAATAACTTTATTATTGCCTCTAGGGCATATTTCCTTCAAGAAGGCATCATTCCTTTGCTTCCCCAACTCCACCAACTTGAGGTGGAACTACGGAACATTGTTAGACCCTTGTGATGGGTTGAGCTGTGTTGGATTGACCCAATAGTGAGATGAATGCATATGGTAATGCGAAAATGGTGATAGAAATAGTTTGAACAAAACTCACAATGTTCCACTCTGGCGTCGGTGGCATCTCGCCTTTGGTTGGCCTTGCATGGAGTAAAGATTGGCCACCATATGTTGTAAAGACTTCACTAGATCATCTTGTGCCTTGAGCTTGGCCCGGTTTTCATCTCGTTCTTTCTCGGTGTCAATCAGTCGAGTCTACAATATGGAAATGCAAATGTCATTCATGTTGAAATGCAAATATCCTCAATAATGAAGAAGGATCAATGAAGAAGGACCATGAAGGATCAATGAAGAAGTACTGACCTGAATATCCTCAATAATGCTCACGGAATGTAGATGCGTGGCGCTCTGATAGGAGTAGAGAAAGTACCGATAGCATGGGCGTGTTGACTCTCGGAAGGAGGAGGTTATGATAGAATCGAGGTTAACCGCCATCCGGCCATTCAGTCTACCGCTGCCGTGGCAATGGCCACAAGAGGTCAAGCGGTATACGTAAGGATCAGCGTCGAGCCCGTCGTCTCCTTCAATTTTTGGTGTAGTTCTCTCCATCGGCCGGGCTTTAGAGCTGATCCGGTCCCTCTCCGGGTGGAAGGGTCCTTGTCCTTAATCGTCTTTGGTATGTTTGATGGTCCATGCCTCTAAGTAAGTGATATCCTTGCGGTGTCTTCTTTACGCAAAAGCGATCCAAACAATCAAGGGAATGCTCACAAATGAAAGAGAACATGATGAAAAGAAAAGGATGTGGTTGCCTACATGTTTTGAGATGACACAGGATGGTGAGGTTGCCTTGGCGGTGTCCTTGACCCCCATCAACTTGCGTCGTTCGAGATATTACTTTGTGTTCATCCGCCACCACGGATCTGTCCACCGTTCGATGATCTTCTCCCACACGGAAGTTTGTCGGCGCACCACGAGGAATCACCTATAAATTAAACAAATACATGTTAATGCGATTCTAATTTTGCTGTAGTGTAGGAAATAGCAAGCATCCATCGTCACTTGCCTTGAAGTAATTGTCCGTGAAAGATCGTCCCTCGAGCCTCGGTTTGGAAATCCTATGGTTGAGATAGTCCGCGTGATACTTGACCACTAACGGACGGCGCTCCTCATAGTGCATGTCGTGGACTAGTTTCTTGGCAATATTCTCAACCACCACATTTGCGATCCGTCGACCCTCAACACATGTATAGAAATCCTACAAACATGCATACATGTGAGAAGGGTTAATTCATGACTATGGAAAATTTAAACCTTTTGGTATGGACATTTAGGTGTTCAAAGGACTTACCCAATCGTTGACCACTCGCATGGCTCTGTTATCAAAAACCCTCGGCGCATATCTAGGTAATCGGGTGCAAGTTTGTAGTGATCCCATGACCAAGCTGGCTCAATGATACCGTTAAACAAAGTGACGATCGAGGATAATTTAACCTACAAAGACCCCCAATGATGCCACTTTCGTGACCATGGCGAGCGCCTCTCACCACCTTTTACTAAGCTTACGCATTTGAAGAGTGAAGTCATATTATATGTGAGAAATGAAAAAAGGTACAATTTATATGGGATGAGTCGAGATAACCACTTACTTCTCTCCTATTGGTTTAATCAACACGTCTCTATGCACATATGGACGTCTTGGAAGCTTTGAAGGACCACGCAGCCACACTTTCCCTCTGGAAGTAGTCTTGATAGTTGAACTGCTTTCGGTTGCGAACCGCTCACCTCGTGGTGCTCTGTTACCCGTGAGGTCCATCCCAACCCTCGAAACTGACGAACAACCAGCCTCCTCTCGGCGGCATCGTCCTCCACCACCTCTTCCTCCTCATCCTCCACCACCTCCTCTGCAAAATCCTCCTCGTCCTCCTCCTCACCGCATCATCCCCATCCTCTGTTTTCCTCCTCCCAGCTCGGTGAAGCCTTGCATCGAGAGGTCGAGGAGAAGAAATAGGTGCTCTACTCCATCTGCTTCGTACTCCTCGTCCGCCTCCTCCTCCTGCCTCCTTCTCCCCCTCCTCGTCCGCCTCCTCCTCCTGCCTCACCTACTCCTCCTCCTCGTCCGCCTCCTCGTGCGCCTCCTCCTCCTGCCTCACCTACTCCCCTCCTCGTCCGCCTCCTCATCGCCTCCTCCTCCTACCTCACCTACTCCCCCTCCTCGTCCGCCTCCTACTCCTCCCCGCGTGGTACTCGACCTTGTTTCATGCGTTTTGCGAACAGTGTCTAGACCCGCCAATCCTTCAGCCTTCTTGGCGGTTGTGGCCTTGAGATGAAGGCGGCCACCGCTTTCACCGGTCGGCAGGTTGATCATTATGCAGATCATTCACTTTTGTCAAACTTTCCTTTGGAATCTTCTTGCTACTGTCATGTTTCAATCACGATCTGAAGAAGAACAAACCAGTTAGTATAGATGATACAACTTGATGTAAATACAATAAATATATCACATATGAAGAAGAAATGGAATTGTCACAATAATACATAAAGTTGTTGCACACGAATACATAGAGTTGTCACACACGAATACATAGAGTTGTTACATAGAGCGAATACATAGACTTGTGACACACATACATAGAGTTCTCACACGATTACATGGAGTTGTTAGAAATAAGGGTCAATATTAAGTGCAACATTTGGATCAGGGATTTCATCATCGCTATCACGCCCGTTCATACATTCATCCTCCAAGTCTTCAGGGGGGCCCTCATCCTCATCCAGCCCCATGTGCCATCGCATAAGTAATGCCAAATCTCGAGGTCGAGAAACATGCGTATTCGTCCTCTGCATTATCTACTTCCATGTCATCCATGGCCTCATGTTCCATAGCATCATGTTTGTGATGCACACCATCATCTTCCTTTGCATCATCTTCGTCTTCGTCAGTGTCTGCTTCTTGAAAGAACTCTCGCTCGTATGTGTTAGGGTTTATATGGTAATCGTCCTTGTTTGGGGTAGGTGCCTTGATACAGGGTACCTTGTACATGACATCCACTTCAAAGAGATCGATATATTCCGTAGATGTGCATGCGTATGGGAGGAAAAACACTTGTGTAGCTTGTTGAGCCATAATATAGACATCATTTCTGTTGGAAATATGCCTAGAGGCAATAATAAAAGTATTATTATATTTCAATGTTCATGATAATTGTCTTTTGTTCATGCTATAAGCTGTATTATCCGAAATCGTAATACTGCGTGTGAACACTTAGACCACAATATGTCCCTAGTGAGCCTCTAGTTGACTAGCTCGTTGTGATCAATAGATAGTCATGGTTTCACGACTATGGACATTGGATGTCATTGATAACGGGATCACATCATTAGGAGAATGATGTGATGGACAAGACAATCCTAAGCATAGCATAAAAGATCGTATAGTTCGTTTGCTAGAAGCTTTGCCAATGTCAAGTATCTCTTCCTTCGACCATGAGATCGTGTAACTCCGGTTACCGTAGGAGTGCCTTGGGTGTATCAAGCGTCTGGCGTGGGCTGGGTGACTATAAAGGTGCATTACGGTATCTCCGAAAGTATCTGTTGGGTTGACACGGATCGAGGCTGGGATTTGTCCTCCATATGGCGGAGAGGTATCTCTGGGCCCACTCGGTAATGCATCATCATAATGAGCTCAAGGTGACCAAGGTGTTGTACGGGATCATGCATTCTGATGCGAGTAAAGTGACTTGCGATGCGAGACTGAACAAGGTATTGGGATACCGGCGATCGAGTCTCGGGCAAATGCGTACCGATTGACAAAGGAATTGCATACGAGGTTTGATCGAATCCTCGACATCGTGGTTCAACCGATGAAATCATAGAGGAGCATGTAGGGAGCCAACATGGGTATCCGGACACGCTGTTGGTTATTGCCGAAAGTCTTCTCGGTCATGTCTGCGTGTCTCCCGAACCCGTAGAATCTACATAAGGTTCGGTGGCCTAGGGTTAGTAGGAAGTCAAGTATGTGACTACCGAATGTTGTTGAGTCCGGATGAGATCCCGGACGTCACGAGGAGTTTGGAATGGTCGGAGGTAAAGAATAATATATAGGAAGTGGTATTTGACCATCGGGAAAGTTTTGGGGTCTCCGTAATGTCTGGGACCACGGAAGGTCCCGAGGTCCTGATTGGGGCCACCTATCCGGAGGGACCCATGGGCTGAAGTGGGAGGAACCAGCCCATAGTGGGCTGGTGCGCCGCCCTAGGCCCCTGCGCCTAGGGTTGAAACCCTAGGGGTGGGGCGCCCACTGGCAGGGGGCACTCCACCCCTTGGCCGCCGCCCCTTGGAGATTGGATCTCCGAGGGCAGCCTCCCAGTGCTGTATAAAGGGGGGGGAGGGGCTGCACCCATCTCAAGCGCAGCCCTCCCTCCCAACACCTCTCCTCCTCATGAGTGCTTGGCGAAGCCACAGCCGAGATCTTGCTTCTCCACCATCACCCCGTCGTCTTGCCGGTGGAGCTGTCTTCCTCAACCTCTCCTTCCTCCTTGCTGGATCAAGGCGGAGGAGGCGTCACTCGTCCCGTCGTGTGTTGAACACGGAGGTGCTGTCCGTTCAGCGCTTGGACATCGGTGATTTGAATCACGTTAGAGTTCGACTCCATCATCACCTTGCAAGCTTCCATGCGCGATCTACAAGTGGTATGTAGATGCAAACTCTCTCCCTAGACTCGTTGCTTAGATGAACTCATAGATGGATCTTGGTGAAACCGTAGGAAAAATTTTAATTTTACGCAGCGTTCCCCTAACAGTGGTATCGAGCTAGGTCTGTCGTAGTTCTCTAATGCAGAGTAGAACACAATTTGTTGTGGGCGTTGATCTTGTCATCTTACTTGCCTCTACTAGTCTTTTCTTGCTCAGCGGTATTGTGGGATGAAGCGGCCGGACCAACCTTACGTGCGCTTCGTGAGACCGGTTCCACCGATTGACATGCACTAGTTGCATAAGGTGGCTGGCGGGTGTCTGTCTCTCCACTTTAGTTGGGCGGATTCGATGAACAGGGGCCGTATGAAGGGTAAATAGAAGTTGACAAAATCACGTTGTGGTGATTAGTAGGTGAGCAAGCGTTCTTGCTAGAACCCAATCGCAGCCCGTAAAGATGCAACAACAATTAGAGGGCGTCTAGCTTGTTTTTGCAGCGATTGATCATGTGATGTGATATGGCGAAGTTGTGATGAATGATGAATTGTGATGTATGAGATCATGTTCTTGTAATAGGATTCACGACTTGCATGTCGATGAGTATGACAACGGCGAGAACCATAGGAGTTGTCTTTATTTTTTGTATGACCTGCGTGTCATTGAAGAGCGCCATGTAAACTACTTTACTTCATTACTAAGCGTGTTAGTCATAGAAGTAGAAGTAGTCGTTAGCGTGACAACTTCATGAAGACACGATGATGGAGATCATGATGATGGAGATCATGGTGTCAAGCGGTGACAAGATGATCATGGAGCCCGAAGATGGAGATCAATGGAGCTTTATGATATTGGCCATATCATGTCACAACTATATAATTGCATGTGATGTTTATTATGTTTATGCATCTTGTTTACTTAGGGCTGTGGTAGTAAATAAGATGATCCTTATAAAATTTCAAAAGTGTTCTCCCTAAGCGTGCACCGTTGCTACAGTTCGTCACTTCTAAGCACCGCGTGATGATCGGGTGTGATGGATTCTTACGTTCACATACAGCGGGTGTAAGACAGTTTTACAGCAAAAACACTTAGGGTTAACAGCGAGCCCAGCATGTGCGGACATGGCCTCGGAACACGGAGACGAAAGGTCGAACACGAGTCATATGGAAGATCGATCAACATGAAGATGTTCACGAAGATGACTAGTCCGTCTCACGTGATGATCGGACACGGGCTAGTCGACTCGGATCGTGTAACACTTAGATGACTAGAGGATGTCTAATCTAAGTGGGAGTTCATAATTTGATTAGAACTTTATTATCATGAACTTAGTCTAAAACATTTGCAAATATGTCTTGTAGATCAATGGCCAGCGCTAATGTCAACATGAACTTCAGCGCGTTCCTAGAAAAAGCAAGCTGAAAGATGATGGCAGCAACTTCTCTGATTTGGGTCCGGAACACGAGATCATCCTCATAGCTGCGAGGAAGCAATATGTCCTAGAAGGACCGCTAGGTGGCGCTCCGTCGAAGAACCAAGGCGTTATGAGCGGCAGCAAGCTCGTCTTGATGATTACTCCCTCGTTCGGTGCGGCATGCTTTCTGACTTAGAACCGGGGCTCCAAAAGCGTTTTGAGCACCACGGGCATATGAGATGTTGAAGAGCTGAAACTAGTTTTCCAAGCTCATGCGGGTCGAGAGATATGATGTCTCCGACAAGTTCTACGAGTTGTAAGATGGAGGAAAATAGTTACATCGGTGAGCACATCACGAAGATATGCAGGTTGCACAACCGTATGACCAGTGAACATAAACCTCCCGAGATGAGGCGGTCATTGTGAGAATCCTCGATCGCTCCCACCAAGCTACAAGAGCTTTGTGATGAACTACAACATGCGGGGATGGTAAAGACCATTCTGAAGTGTTCTCGATCTTTGAAGTCGTGAGAGGCTGAAATCAGAAAGAACATCAAGTGTTGATGGTCAATAAGACCACTAAGTTCAAGAAGGGCAAGGGTAAGAAGAACTTCAAGAAGGGCGGCAAAGATGTTGCGGCGCCCGGTAAGCCGATTGCTTGGGAAGAAGTCAAAGAATGGACCCAAGCACGAGGCCGTAGTGCTTTTATTGCAAGGGAAGGGTCCTTTGAAGCGGAACTGCCCCAAATACTTAGCGGATAAGAAGGCCGGCAACACCAAAGGTATATTTGATATACATGTAATTGATGTGTACCTTACCGATTACTCGTAGTAACTCACAGGTATTTGATACGGTGCCGTTGCTCATATTTGTAACTCACTGGCGGGAGCTGCGGAATAAGCGGCTGGCGAAGGGCGAGGTGACGATCTTGGCGTCGGGAATGGTTCGAGTCGATGTGATCGCCGTCGACACGCTGCCTCTACATTTACCTCTGAGATTAGTTTTGAACCTTAATAATTGTTATTTAGTGCCATGTTTGAGCATGAACATTGTATCTGGATCTCGTTTATCTGAGATGGCTACTCATTAAATGCGAGAATAATGGTTGTTCTATTTATATGAGAGATATGTTTTATGGTCATGCTCCGATGGTCAATGGTTTATTCTTAATGAATCTCGGCGTAATATTACACATGTTCATAGTGTGGATGCCAAAAGATGTAAAGTTGATAACGATAGTCCCACATACTTGTGGCACTGCCGTCTTGGTCACATTGGTGTCAAGCGCATGAAGAAACTCCATGCTGATGGACTTTTAGAGTCTCTTGATTATGAATCGTTTGACACATGCGAACCTTGCCTCTTAGGCAAAATGACCAAGACTCCGTTCTCGGAACAATGGGCGAGCAACCAACTTGTTGGAAATCATACATACCGATGTGTGCGGTCCAATGGCGTTGAGGCTCGCGAAGGATATCGTTATGTTCTCACTCTCACTGATGACTTAAGTAGATATGGGTATGTTTACTTAATGAAACACAAGTCTGAGACCTTTGAAAAGTTCAAGGAATTTCAGAGTGAGGTGGAGAATCAACGTGACCGAAAGATAAAGTTCTGCGATCGGATCGTGGAGGAGAATACTTAAGTCATGAATTTGGTACACACTTAAGGAAATGTGGAATCGTTTCACAACTCACGCCGCTGGAACACCTCGGTGAAGCGGTGTGTCGAGCGTCGTAACCGCACTCTATTGGATATAGTGCGGTCTATGATGTCTCTTACCGATTTACGCTATCATTTTGGGGATCGCTCTAGAACAGCTACATTCACTTTAAATAGGGCACCGTCTAAATCCGTTGAGGCGACACCGTATGAATTATGGTTTGGGAAGAAACCTAAGCTATCGTTTCTAAAAGTTTGGGGATCGATGCTTATGTCAAGAAACTTCAACTGAAAAGCTCAAACCCAAGTCGGAAAAATCGTATTCATAGGATACCCAAAGGAAGCTGTCGGGTATACCTTCTACTAAGATCGAAGGCAAGATCTTTGTTGCTAAGAATGGATGCTTTACGGAAAAAGTTTCTCTCGAAAGAAGTAAGTGGGAGGAAAGTAGAACTTCGATGAAGTACTACCTCTCGAGCAGGAAAGTGGTGCGGTAGCGAGGAAACCGTTCTGTGATGCCCACCAAGCTGTAGAGAAAACAATGATGATGATCAAGGTACTTGGATCAAGTTACTCTTGAACCGAAGGTCCACGAGGACACGTTCCGCACCAGTGGTGCGGCAACCTGTCATGGAAATCATGTTGTTAGACAACAATGAACCTTGAACTATGAAGAAGCGATGGCGGGCCCGGATTCCAAGAAATGGCTTGAAGCCATGAAATCCGAGATAGAATCCATGTATGAAAACAAAGTATGGACTTTGACAGACTTGCCCGATGATCGTGGCGATAGAAAACAAATGGATTTTTAAGAAGAAGGCGGACGGCGGATGGTAATGTTACCATCTATAAAGCTCGACTTGTAAGCTAAGGGTTATCGACAAGTTCAAGGGATTGACTTCTGACGAGACATTCTCTCCCATAGCGAAGCTCAAGTCCGTCCGAATCATGTTAGCAATTGCGCATACTATGATTATGAGATATGGCGAGATGGGCGTCAAAGCGGCATTCCTTAGCGGACATCTTAAGGAAGAGCTGTATATGATGCAGCCGGAAGGTTTTGTCGATCCTCAGAATGCTAACAAAGTATGCAAGCTTCAGCGATCCATTTATGGACTGGTGCAAGCATCTCGGAGTTGGAACATTCGCTTTGATGAGATGATCAAAGCGTTTGGGTTTATGCAGACTTATGGAGAAGCCTGCGTTTACAAGAAAGTGAGTGGGAGCTCTGTAGCATTTCACCTATTATATGTAGATGACATACTCTTGTTGGGAAATGATACAAAACTTATGGACAACATTAAGGCCTACTTGAACAAGTGTTTTTCAATGAAGGACCTTGGAGAAGCTGCTTATATATTAGGCATCAAAATCTATAGAGATGGATCGAGACGCCTCATAGGTCTTTCACAAAGCACATACCTTGATAAGATTTTGAAGAGGTTCAAAATGGATCAGTCCAAGAAGGGGTTCTTGCCTATGTTACAAGGTGTGAGATTGAGCTCGGCTCAGTCATCGACCACGACAAAAGATAAAGAAGAGATGAGTGTCATCCCCTATGCTTCAGCCATAGGATCTATTATATATGCCATGCTGTGTACCAGGCCCGATGTAAACCTTGCCGTAAGTTTGGTTGCAAGATACCAAAGTAATCCCGGCAAGGAACAACTGAACAACGGTCAAGAATATCTGAAGTACGAAAAGGACAAAGGACATGTTTCTCGTTTATGGAGAGCGAAGAGCTGTCGTCGTAAAAGTGTTACGTCGGCGCTAGCCGACTCGGATCTGGATGACTCTAAGTCACAAACCGGATCGTGTATATGTTGAATGGTGGAGCGATGGCTGGTGCGGTGCAAGCGAAGCATCGTGGCGGGATCTCGTGTGAAGCGGAGTACATGGCAGCCTCGGGAGGCAGCGCATGAAGCGATTTGGGTGAAGGAGTTCATCACCGACCTAGGAGTCATACCTAATGCGTCGGGGCCGATCAAACTCTTTGTGACAACACTGGAGCTATTGCCCTTGCCAAGGGCCGGGTTTCACAAGAAGACCGAGCACATCAAGCGTCGTTTCAACTCCATCCGTGAAAATGTTCAAGATGGAGACATAGAGATTTGCAAAGTACACACGGATCTGAATGTCGCGGATCCGTTGACTAAACTCTCTCGCGTGCAAAACATGATCAACACGAGAACTCTATCGATTGTTGATTCATCACAATGTAACTAGATTGGTGACTCTAGTGCAAGTGGGAGACTGTTGGAAATATGCCCTAGAGGCAATAATAAAAGTATTATTATATTTCAATGTTCATGATAATTGTCTTTTGTTCATGCTATAAGCTGTATTATCCGAGGAAATCGTAATACGTGTGAACACTTAGACCACAATATGTCCCTAGTGAGCCTCTAGTTGACTAGCTCGTTGTGATCAATAGATAGTCATGGTTTCGACTATGGACATTGGATGTCGTTGATAGCGGGATCACATCATTAGGAGAATGATGTGATGGACAAGACAATCCTAAGCATAGCATAAAGATCGTATAGTTAGTTTGCTAGAAGCTTTGCCAATGTCAAGTATCTCTTCCTTCGACCATGAGATCGTGTAACTCCGGTTACCGTAGGAGTGCCTTGGGTGTATCAAGCGTCTCAGCGTGGCTGGGTGACTATAAAGGTGCATTACGGTATCTCGAAAGTATCTGTTGGGTTGACGCGGATCGAGGCGGGATTTGTCACTCCGTATGGCGGAGAGGTATCTCTGGGCCCTTTCGGTAATGCATCATCATAATGAGCTCAAGGTGACTAAGGTGTTGGCCTCGGGATCATGCATTACAGATGCGAGTAAAGTGACTTGCGGTGCGAGGCTGAACAAGGTATTGGGATACCGGCGATCGAGTCTCGGGCAAATAACGTACCGATTGACAAAGGAATTGCATCTGAGGTTTGATCGAATCCTCGACATCGTGGTTCAACCGATGAAATCATCGAGGAGCATGTAGAACCAACATGGGTATCAGACCCGCTGTTTGTTATTGCCGAGTCGTCTCGGTCATGTCTGCGTGTCTCCGAACCGTGGGTCTACACATAAGGTTCGGTGGCGCTAGGGTTAGTAGGAAGTCAAGTATGTGACTACGAATGTTGTTGAGTCCGGATGAGATCCGGACGTCACGAGGAGTTCGGAATGGTCGGAGGTAAAGAATAATATATAGGAAGTGGTATTTGACCATCGGGAAAGTTTGGGGTCTCCGGTAATGTCTGGGACCACCGGAAGGTCGGGGTCCACGGGTGGGGCCACCTATCCGGAGGGCCCCATGGGCTGAAGTGGGAGGAACCAGCCCATAGTGGGCTGGTGCGCCCCTAGGCCCACCCCTGTGCCTAGGGTTGAAACCCTAGGGGTGGGGCGCCCACACTTGGCAGGGGCCTCCACCCCCTTGGCCGCCGCCCCCTTGGAGATTGGATCTCCGGGGCAGCGTCCCCGAGGTCTATATAAAGGGGAGGGGGGGCTGCCGTGCCCATCTCAAGCGCAGCCCTCCCTCCCAACACCTCTCCTCCTCCATGAGTGCTTGGCGAAGCCACAGCCGAGATCTTGCTTCTCCACCATCACCTGCCGTCGTCTTGCCGGTGGAGCTGTCTTCCTCAACCTCTCCTTCCTCCTTGCTGGATCAAGGCGGAGGGCGTCACTCGTCCGTCGTGTGTTGAGCAGCGGAGGTGCTGTCCGTTCAGCGCTTGGACATCGGTGATTTGAATCACGTTAGATGCGACTCCATCATCACCTTGCAAGCTTCCGCCGCGATCTACAAGTGGTATGTAGATGCAAACTCTCTCCTAGACTCGTTGCTTAGATGAACTCATAGATGGATCTTGGTGAAACCGTAGGAAAAAATTTAATTTTCTTAGCGTTCCCCAACAATTTCCTGCATATTTCGATGCTCGTTCAACCGACAAAGCCAATACTAGGGGTTCGTCTCACTTTCTCGAGTTGAGTCGTTTGCATCTGAATCTGACGGGCTTCAATCCTTGTAAACCACAATACTTCAACTCATAAATTTCTTAGATGGTTCCATAATCTTGGCGTCCATCTCTCCCTAGACAATAGACCGCACTATTTATTGACCTTGGTTGGGCCTCTCACACATGTGTTTATCGGTGTGGAAGCGATACCCATTCATGTCGTAAGCCTTAAATGACTTGGCCTCTTATTCAAAACCTTTGGCTACTTCTCTCATTTTGGCGTCCATATCAACCTCTGATATGCCTACAAGATTAATAGGAAATTATGCGGTTCATTAGTGGAAGCATTACATGCAAGTAAGATCAACTTGAAGTAACATAAAGTTAGAAAAGTTACTTTTCTTGAGAACCAAGAAATGAAACGCATTGTCGGTGTCAAAACCGGCCGATCTGGGGTAGGGGTCCCGAGCTGTGCGTCTAGGCGGATGGTAACGGGAGGCGAGGACACAATGCTTTTACCCAGTTCGAGGCCCTCTCGATGGAGGTAATACCCTCGTCCTGCTTGATTAATATTGATGATATGGGTAGTACAAGAGTAGATCTACCACGAGATCAAGGAGGATAAACCCTAGAAGCTAGCCTATGGTATGATTGTTGAGATGTAATGTTGTGTCCCTACGGACTAAAGCCCTCCGGTTTATATAGACACGGAGGCTAGGGTTACAGTCGGTTACAATGGTAGGAGATCTACATATCCGTATTGCCAAGCTTGCCTTCACGCCAAGTAAAGTACCTTAGGACACGAGCAGGTCTTCAATCTTCTATCTTCGTGATGCAGGGAGTCCGGCGGATATTGATAGTCGGCTATCCGGACACCCCTAGTCGAGGACTCCTCGGTAGCCCTGAACCAGTCTTCGATGGCGATAAGTCCGGCGTGCATAATGTTCGGCATTGCAAGGCGGGTTCCTCCCTTGAATAATCCGGAGAAGATAATGAACACCGGGATAGTGTCGGCTCTGCAAAATAATTTCCACATTCCAAGCGTAGAGAATAAAACATATACACCGATCCAATCTGCGGCGTATTATGCGGCATGACATCACCGGCACCAAGCCTTTGTTTGAATTCTTGTACCACTTCACACGTTTAGCGGCGGTTTCAGCAACGCGTCTGTCGAGCGGATCGTGTTCCCCTTTTCAGGATTCTCATCAATACGTGCGTGGGTAACCCAACGCGCCATTGATGGTGGCGCTTGGGAGATAGCGAGTTTTACCGGGCGGTGAGGGGCGCATAGTTTTGTCGCCTATATATAAGGGATAAGTTTACCTTCTCACCTCGCCTTCTTCCTCCTTTGCTCATCCATCCTGCGAACCCAAGCTCCAACGCTCAAGGTTGCGCATTCGCCTCGACCCTTCTCCGAACATGTCGGGAGGGAGGCAAGTGGATGGCCTCCACCGCCAGGAGGAGGACATCACCAAGCTTCTGTGACGCGGATACCTTTCGGAGACATCGCGCGTGGCTGCCAGGCAGCGGGGCAGCTCGTTCCTACCAGGACCTCACGAGAGGTTGTTTTCCTTCCCCACTTCCTCCGCGGACGGGCTTTCCGCTCCATCCATTCGTCAGGGGATCATGTTCTACTCGGCCGGGATTTCCCACGATCGGCGCTGAACTTCATCCTCAAAATCTCGGCATTTATCGTGCGTGTGCGAGGCCTTTCTCTGCATCCGGCCCCGCCGGCACTGTGGCTCAAGACCTTCAACGTCAAGCCGATGGTTTTGAAGGGGATGCAAGCGGAATCTTGGGCGCTATGTTGGGCAAGTTGCCCGCGTCCCTTAACTAGAAAGGACCTTCGTGGACTCCGTCAAGGGTGGAAATCGGGGTGGTTCTATATCACCGAGCAGCGCAAGCCTACATGGCGGCGGCACCCGAATTAGATCTGGAATCCTCGCAGCTCACCTCACTGGAAAGAAGGGCTTGCGGTGGGGGTGACCAGTGGAGATAGCGGGACTTGAACTGCATCAAGAAGCTGGTGAGCAATGGGCTCCGGCTCGTCGGCGTGGTCAGTCATGCTCCTCGGTGATTCTCCCATGCCAGAAAGGGCATTTATTATGTGGGAGTTTAATCCGGAACAGCACCGGATGTTAAGCGGGCTCTTGATACAACGTCTGAAGGTGCTTGGAGGTGCTGTTCAAAAGCGCTGATCGCCGCATCCGCGACCGAAGACCCATGATTCAGCTTGCGATCTCGGTGGCGGGGTAAGTGATTCGACCCCATTCGGGACACTTGTAGTAATTAGATTGACTCTAGCGAGGTTTTAATCTGCCTCTTCCTTTGACAGGAATGGATGGAGAAGGCCGAGCTGCTTATCGATCCGGCTCCCATGCGGAAGAACTAGTGGATGCCCATTTAGCAAGGCTGCTGGTTCGGCACCGTGCGTGGTGCTTGGGAGAAAACCAGAAGGTGGGCGGGGACTTGAAAGAGTTCCGCAATCAAGTGTCGGCAGCGATGGCGAGGACTCCTCCCGAAGGCGGCGAGGAGGAGGAGTACTCTCTCCGGAGGAGGAGAGAAGAAGAAGGCCTCCCCAATCGAGGCGGCGAAGGTCAGAGGGAGAACTATCCCCGAACAGTTCGCCAACATCGGTGTTGGCGAGGAAGAAATGGCCTCAAGGGCGGCGTCAAACAAGATCGTAAGTATCCGGATCATTCATATGCCGTATTATAGTATGTCACGCGATGTCCTTCTAATGCCGCATTGTTTCTTTAGTCCGGCGGTGCGACTTTCCCGACTTCGATGGCGGAGTCGTTGGCGCCGTCGGATGTAAATTCCATCTGTTGCCTCTACCCCATGCGCCGGGGCGGCGAGGTGGAATCCCATAGGGGGCAGCGCGGAGGAGGCTCCGGAAGCACCGTCGAGCAGCCCCCGGACTTTGTGCGGACTCTACTCCGGAACCCGTGGCGGTTCTAGGGTCCGTCAAGCAGCCCCCCCTCGAAAGAGGCAGGACCGTGGCGCCGGCGGCCTCCGTCAACCGGAGGCACGGACAACCTCTTTGGGCGCTCAAAAGCGCTCAAAGGCGCCTCCATCGAGGAAAAACCGCACTCTCATGAGTGCGGTGATTGAAAGTCCAGCTTCGCCAGGCGGGCTGGCCAGCTTCTGCAACACCTTCTAACAGGCTTTGAGGTAAGAAGGTTAAAATTAAGTAATATAATACCGCATAGGCAGTAGCCTGATGCTTAGTCGGTGTTAGGAAAGAAAAAGCGGACTAAGGATCTTTAACAAGATATCTGTGAGGGTTTCTAAAATATGTCAATATGGGTTTTGCGGCTCTTTGTTGACCTCTGCCGCGTTGCTTGCGGAGGTCGGTATTGAAGAAGACCTTGGCGGTCGGAACAGAGCTCGGCCATGCCAGAAGGCAGCTCAAGGAAAAGAAGGTGAATAACACCACTTTAGATATGCACCGTACATAAAAGGGTTTTGGTTGCAAACAAGATTAACAAGGATAATATATGCGTCTGAGGGGCCACTAACAGTGGCAGCCACGAAGGATGCCGTGTCCGTGGCGAGCATAATCTGACCTGAGGCGGACTGGCGCGAAAAAAAAGCGGCGCTGGTGGCGGAAGTTCGGCAAGAGCTCCGGGCTCTCATGAAAAAGCATGAGAGTTTGGGCGTGACTCAAGACTTCGAGTCGAGCTTGCCTCGGCTCTCGATAGGGAAGTCCGCCAAGGCCGAGGCCGGAGAACTATATGGAGATAGAGGACATGAAGAAGATAGCAGCGGGTAAGGCGTTTTTCATGCGAGCAAGCATGTTAATGTAAATTACGGATACTTACCCGGTCGGAGCTCTCGGGGGCATTTGCGGATCTGCGGCGTAGTCGTGCGATGCCGCTGCGTTCTATCGTGGCGAGGGAGCTCAGCGGAGAAGGTCTTACGGTCTCAATCTGTTGTGGCGGCCATCCGGTGCCCCCAAGCGACCAGCTAAAGCAGTGGTCGAACTCCTAAGGTAGTGAGGAGGCCATGAAGGGTCTCACACACTACTAGGGAAAAGCCTAGCAGCAGTGGGGTTTGGGCCTATTAGTAGCGGTGCCAGCGCTACTAATAAGCTTCTGACTAACTTAGCGATGGCGGGTGCAACCAGCTACAGACTAACGTATCTTGATGGCGTGGTAGAAACCAGCTACTACTAATCTGTGTGGCGAGAATTTTTTTGAATTTTTTTGAAATTTTGTTTTGAATTTTTCCCTAATTTTCAAATTTGAATTATTTTAATCTCTAATCACCCCTCCTCATCAGCTGCTCAATTTAATCTCTAATCACCCTCATCATTCCAAATCATCTAACTTCGAGACGATGCGCCCATCCTCTCACTACTCCGGCTGAGCACGCTTCTCCCTCGTTTCCAAATGCGCACTTGTTGTTTTCGACAATAGTAAGATGTCAATCCTATTAACCTCGAGAATTTAGCTTGAGCATGAATTCACACATTTCCTTGTTTGTGTTTGAAACTATTGTTCTCTAAAAATTAGTAACACTAATATTTCTTGAATAATTAGTTTGACCATAGTTTGACAGTTTGACCACAGTTTGACCATAGTTTGACCAGATTTGACCAAAATTCAAAAAACTAAAATAATTATTTAGTAACACTAATATTCTTGAATAATTAGTTTGACCATAGTTTGACCAGATTTAACAAAATTAAAAAAATTGATTTTTTTTAATTTTTTGCCTCAGATCTTAAAAGCCCGTAACTTTTTACTGTTAGGCTTTTGAGGATTTTAAATTCGGAGTAACTTTTGAGTAGATGCTTTTCATATAAAAACTTTTTCATCGAGTTCGTATGCAAAAGTTATGGCCATTACAATTTTCAGAGAGATTTTGCAAATAAAGTGAAATTCATATTTGTAAATTTTCCACAACTAGACCACATATCACATGGGAAACTTATTTTCTTTTATTTTTTGACATTTTATCATTTTCTTTTATTTTTTAAAACTGAAAAGCGGTCCACGAGGTAGATTTTGACAAATAGGCCATACCCGCTCTTTGCTATGACAAGCGATTAGCGATGGCGGGTTTCTTCCTCGCTACTACTAAGTTGATAACGATGGCGTGGGTTAGTAGTAACAAGGTTAAAACCGGCGCTCTGCTATCAACTTAACAGCGGCGAGGTTAAAACCCTCGCTACTACTATAGCATATCCGGGGGCGCGGTAGAGACCGCTTAGTAGTAGCGAGGTTACAAACCGGCTGCTGCTATCAACAATAATGGCGAGGTTTAAAACCTGCGCTGCTAGTAAATAGCGATGGCGAGGTTTTAACCCTCGGCTGCTACTAAGATTCAATGTATAGCCTTTTCCTAGTAGTGACGGTCCGGTGTGGCCGGGCGAGCCATGCAGCAGCTACTTTGGCCTAGTCTGCGCGGCTAGTTGATGCATGCCCAAGGCTGGATGTGATCAGCGATCCGCTTTACATTGAAGGCGCTCGTCGAGCCCTTGCCCGCATAAAGGTGCAATGGGGCAAGCTGGATCTTGAGCTTCTCACGGATCCGCCCGCCCGGGCAAGGAGCACCGTCTCGCCGGGCGATATTATAAAGTTGTCTGAAGGGAGCCGTGATATCGCGGATGAGTGCTTATAATGTAATCCTTGAGTGAACTTCGATGTGTGTTTATCATGTCTTGCGCGAAAACCGTTTATATGCGCCATGAAACGCTTTGTTGAATTTAAAATATTACCTTACATGCGGCCGTTTATTAAATCGAGAGATGGCAAGTCGTTGGCTTCAGCCCACAAGCCCACAGTCTTTGGGGTGTTGATGATAAACTTGAGCACTCTTGTTCCCATCTTTGGGTCCATCTGGGGCGCTCAACTGACGAACAAAGCGACCGGACTTATAATGCCCGTTCCATAGTTTTTGGGAACAACCATATCCTTTTCTCATTTTTTATTTGTTTTAAAGAAAGGTTTTTTAGGTTGCCTTTTTGGGGGGCCTTTATCAATTTAAAACCCTTTCATCTTAAAAACCAGGTTTCTTGGGGCATTTTGCCCGGATAATAAGTTTTTTTAAAACTGGGCAAAAATTTAAATTTAATTTCGAAACTTTTTTCCCTTTCCCCCTTTTAGTTCATGACAATGTTTTGGTTTTAAACTACCCTTTTTGTATTTCGGGTCTTCTTGGGTTTTAAAGGGCCCGAAAAATTTCCTGATGGTTAAGTTTTTGTAAATTTCCTGGTTTTTTTCCTTGAACCGGACCTGTTGGGACAACCGGGGGTATAAACCGGACGGTTTTGGGGGAAACCTTTAGCGGGTTGCCATAAGGGGGAATCTTTTTTAATATCCTTAAAGCCAATAAAGGGTTTTAAATATCATTTTGGAAAAATTTGGGTTTTGGGTTTTCCCAATTGGGAAAAACCGTTAAAAGGGAAAACATTTTGACCCAATTCCCAGGGTTTCAAAGGAAAAGGGTGGGATCAAAGTGTTGGTTATTGGGCCCCGGTTGTTCTTTCCCGTTCAAAAGGGGGGGATTGAAAGAAATTTCTAAAGGTTTTAGTTGGGAAACCCCAAGTTGGTGGGGGGAAAAATTAGGAATTTTTTGGAAATTTTGGGGTCCCTTTAATTTCCCCGGGGTCCGGGACCTTGGGGTATCCGGGGCCCGGGCTAATGGGGGAAAATTGGGGTTCCCGGGGTGGGTTAAACCGGGGTGGGGGCCCCCTTTCCCCCCTTCCCCCCAGGGGGAGGGGGCCCTCCCGGTAAAAAAAGGGGCTGGACCCCCCAAATTTTAAGGGACCCCCTTTCCCTCCCCTTTGGGGCTTGGAAGCCAACTTTTCCCCCATCAGGCGGGGGGACGTCCCCTTTAAAAATTCTTCCCGGGTTTGGAAAGGGAAATTTCCTTTCCCTTTTTGAACAAAACCCGTTTGGGGGCAAATTTTGACCGTTTTGATAATCCTTGGTTTAAAAATTTTTTGGGTTCCCCCCTTTGGGGGGTTTTTTTCGGTGCCGGGGGGAAATTTTAAATTTTACCCTTTCCATTTTTTCCGGAGGGGGAACGGGGTTTTAAGGCGGGAGGAAAAAATTTGGTTTGCTAAATTTTTTGGGGTCTCGTTTTTCGGCCACGGAAAGGGTGGGGTCCCGGGGGGATTATTTGGGGGCCCATGCAGAAAAGGGCCCAAAAGGGGCTTTGGGGTTTCCCCCTTTTGGGGGGTTAAAAGGGGGGGGTGGTTGGGAAAACCTTTTGGGGGCCCCCTTGTTTGGGAACCCGGGGCCCAAAACCCAAAAAGGGGGGGGGCGAAAATTTTAACCATTTTAATTTTTGAGTCTTTTGGGAAAACCCAGGGGATTTGGGTTTTCCCAACCAAAAAGGGGGGTTTTTTCCTTTTTGGGGGCTTCTTAAACTTTTTTTTTTTTCTGGTTTAAAAGGGGAAAAATTTTTTTTATGGGAAACAGGGGTTTGGTTGGGACAGGTGTTTGGGGGCAGTTCAGGGGAAAAAAAAAACCCCCTTGGGTTTTCAAATGGGAAAATTTTAAAGGAGTTTTGGATAATTTAAATGACTGGGAAAAAGAAAATTTTAAATTTCAAGGTTCCCCCAACTGTACCGGCTAAGGGTTTTTTTCTTTAAGAACCAAATTTTTTGGGGGTTTCTTTCAAATCACTTTAAAAAGTTTTTTCCAGCCCTTTTTGGGTAAGGGCCCCGGCCACTTTGGCCCGCCGAGGGGGCCCCAAACCGGGATTAAAAGCCGGATAAGGTTTGGGGGTTTGTTGCCCCATTTTGGGGAACCCGGCTTGGATGGGGTTAAAAACCTTGGGGGGATTTAAATTTAATGGGGGAAAAAGGTTGCTTTAAAACTGAAAGCCCTAAAAATTTCAAACCCTTAAAGTCAAAGGCGGGCCCAAAATTTTAAAAAAAGAAGGGGTTTGGATTTGAATTTTGTGGAAAGAAATATGTTTTAAAGGGCCCAGTTGGGGCGGAAGAAAAAACGGCAAAAAGGTTGGGTTTATTTTGAGGGCTGCCCAAAGAGGGGCTTTTAGGGAAAATTTTTAAAATATTTAGCGGGAAAAAGATTTTTTTTAATTGGGAAAATTGGGAAATATTTGGGAAATGGTTGGGTTGCCAAATTCCCATGGGAAAACCCGGTAGGGCGGGGTTTTGGGGAATTTCCTCATGCCCCCAACTTTAAAACTTTGTGTTTTAATTTTGATACCTTTTGGGTTTTTGGAGTTGGGATAAAGAGCCCATAATTTAGAAAAGGCCCTAAAAGGGAAGTTTAAAGGGCGGGAAATTTTTTGGGGCCCGTTCGGGGGGATGGAAAAAATTTTTTCAAACCGGGGGGGAAAAAACTTTTAAAGGGCCCAAAAAATTTTAAATTTAAATTTTACCCTTGGCAAAATGGGGAACCACCCGGGAAATTTAACCGGGGGTCCAATTTGGGTTGATGAAGGGTTTGGGGGGATTTTAGTTTGGATTTGGGGAGGGCATACCCGGATTTAAAATTAAAATTTGTTAAATAGGGGAAAATAAATTTTTGGGATTGTTTAATTATTTAATTAAGGGAAAAATTTGAAATTTTTAAAAGGGGGGGGCTGTTTTTAATTTTGGCGTTTAAAAAAAATTTAAAGATATGGGAATCCCGGTTTCCAAAGGGGAACCCCCATTTGTGGGGAAAAAATTTTCTAAAAGGGGAACCGGCATGCCTTCCAAAAACCAAAACCCCGGGAAAATGGGGGGGAACTTGGGATTTCCCTTGTTGGGGTCCTTTTTTTTACAACTTAAAGAAAAGGGGGAAAAACTTTTGAAAAACCCCCGGGAAAAGGGGGAAAATTTGGAAACCCCTGGGAAAAAATAAAGTTTCAACCTGGGGGAATATTAAAATTCTAAATTGGTTTAAAAATAAATTCTTTAAACGGGGCGGGCCCCGGTGGGGTTGAACAAAACCCCGGGAAGGGGGTTTTCATTTCCCATTTCCTCAAAAACAAATTTTTGGGGGGAAAAAAAACCATTTAAAATTTTAAGCCCTTTAAGTTGTTCCAAATTTTGGGAATCAAGGGCAAATTCAAGAAACTAATTTAGGAAACGTGGAAAAAGGGTTTTGGAACCAAGGAAGGCGGGAAAATGTCCGGAAGGGTTTGGGAAAAGGGTCAAAAAATTTTCCCAAAAAAGGGGAGGCTTATTGAAAACCCTTTGAGGGAAAATGGGTCTTGGCTTAGAAGGCGGGAAAAAAGGAGATTAAACTTTTAATTATTGGCCCGGGGCCGGGGCCCCCAAAGGTTTTATGGTTGGGTGAATTTGAACTAAAAGGGGGTGGGGGGCCCGGGGAAAGGGAAAAGGTGCCGAATTTCCAGAAGGGGAGTTCCCCAAATACCCGAAGTTTAAAAAATGATTTACCCATGTTTTAGAAAGGGGAAAATTTTACCTTAAAATTTTTTAAATACCAAATTAATAAGGGTTTCTTTGGGAAAAAGGGGGCATGCCCATGGGGAAGGTTTTCTAAAGGGCCCTTTTAACCTTTAAAAGTTGGACAAAAGGTGTATTTTAAA